>VYZQ01032362.1:7115-44080 GCA_013400655.1 Mystacornis crossleyi | reverse complement strand
CCACTGCTGGGCTCAACCTTGCTGTGAAGGATGAGGGGAGGGAGTACGCAGTGCTTCATCTTTCACTGTCAGCCCTCAAAACCAGTTACGCTAAAAAAAGATAAAAAAAGAGCGTGTCCTGTTGCTAGATGGCTCCTGTGGGTTTGGACACTCTCTGTTATTGACATAAGGGTCAGGACTCATAGAATCATGAAATCACTTAAGTCATAAAAAGCCTTTATGACCGTCAAGTACAACCATTAACCCAGGACTGCCAAGGCCACCACAAATTCATGTCCTCAATTGTCACATCTACGTATCTTTTCAATCCCTCCGAGGATGGTTACTCCACCACGGCCCTGGGCAGCCTGTTCCAATGATGGACAATCCTTTCTGTGAAGAAATTTTCCCTATTCTCTCATGTGAATCTCCCCTGGTGCAACTTGAGGCCATTTGCTCTCATCCTGCTACTTACTTGGGAGAAGAGAGAGCCATTTAGGTTGGAAAAGACTTTTGAGTCCAGTGTCAGGATCTTTCACTGGTCTCCAGAGTACGGTGTCATGCTTTTCATTTTTAGGTGAATGAAATAAGATCACTGAGGCAAAGCTGTGCTCCCTGCATGTCAGACATACTGAAATGCTTTCATACAGCAGCCTTTTGACATGCCTGACACCCAGGGAGCCTCACACTGGGCCTGCCTAAGTGTCATCCTCAAGAATGCCCTCGTCCCATTAAACATTTGTGTGCTCTTGCTTCTTCTCCTGTATTTTTATTACTAGCAGGTTTCCCAGCTGATAACACAGCAGAGAATACATTATTCAGCCTGGATTGCTGACTTTACTGTTGGCTGTCATCATCGTAGCAACATCCTCCAACACTTACGAGTGGGGATCCCAAGGTTCAGCCGTGTGTCCTGGCAGAATGTGGCTGATATTGCAGGGCTTGGCGGGGAGAGGCAGTGGGATGGGACAAGAGCCGGGGATCTCTGTCCAGGCTCCACTCAGCACTGGAACGCATAAGTCCAGCTCCTCCAGCCCCCTCTGGGCCCCAGGAGATGCAGGGGAGGCAGGAGAACCTTCTTGGTGCTGAAGTGCCACCTGTGCTTCTTCTATTACATTACAGAGCTGCTACCACCGTGCCACATCCCTCTCCCTCTTTTCCCACATGAACCCTGAACTGAGCACTTACCTCTGTCTCAGAGGGGGGATGTAACCTTAATTAATTTGTGGGTTTCAGTTCTTTGTGCTCTCAAAAGGCAGCGTGTTTAATTACTTCATTACTTCACAGTTAATAGCGTTATTTATTTCAGTCAGGGTAGTCCCCACCAAGCCTGTGCAGAGGTGGGTTCCCAATTCCACATGATACACTGGGCAGGCACAGAATCCCTGTGCCCTCTAACACTAACTAAAACAGGAAACAATTAGGTTAGATATTAGAAAGAATTTCTTCCCTGTGAGGGTGCTGAGGCCCTGGCACAGGTGGCCCAGAGAAGCTGTGGCTGGCCCATCCCTGGAAGTGTCCAAATCCAGGCTGTACATGGCTCGGAGCAACCTGGGATAGTGGTAGAGGTTCCTGCCCATGAGAGGGGGTTTGGAATGAAATGAGCCTGAAGGTCCCTTCCAACTCAAACCATTCTAGGAGTCTGTGATCACCCACCAGCGGGCCTGGGGAGTCCCTCCCCAGGGTTTGTGGGTTTTCCCCAGGCTGGGGAAAGGACACAGGAACATGGCCATGGATACCTGCATGCACTGTCGTCCATGTGAAAGAGGAATCCGTGTTCAATGAGTGGGCTGGTACAAGAGGAAGCTGAACTCCTGCTTATCACAGGCAGCCTTCATGTCCAGCTGCTTACAGAGACCAAGCAAGACAAAAATTAAACAGGCCATTAAGCAGCACTCCAGTGGATTAACATTTGTCTGTCTCGCTTACGCTGCAGGATTTCAAAATTCCTTTGAAGTTTGCATATTAGAAAATCACTTTCCAAGCCACACAACCTTGAGGAACAGCTGACTAATCCTTTGGGATTTAATGAGGTTAACTAACATGCACAGTTTTGTAGGGAGCTATAGTTGGTATTTTGGTAGCCAACGTGAGAAACACTGCCAGTAAATAATGTTCTGTAAAGAGCCATTATGGGAGCGTGGCATCCTTTTTCGTAACTTTTGTAGAAGCTTCAGTTTTCTTCATAGAGCACAGGTTGGGCTTCTAATCTTGTTCAATTATAACAATTAATAGTTAACAGATCTGTTTGCTTTTAACTCTCACCGAAGTCAATAGGATTAGACTTTTCTCCGGGTTAATTTATGGTTTTGTAGTTTCTTCTCTGACTCTCCAGGAACCCCTTCCATGGACTGGCAGAATATCAGCAGTGTTTTCCAGCAGCTGGGGCTGGTGGCAGGGGGTGCCCAGCATTGGTCTGGCACTGGAGCCACATCCCACTGTTTGCTCAGCAGAGCCCAAATCCATCCCTGGCGAGGTCTGGCACTGAGCTCCTGGAATAACTATAGAACAGAATCATAGAATCGTTAAATTTGGAAAAGACCTCCAAGATCATCAAGTCCAGCCATCTCTATTCAGGAGGTTGGTTGTGGAGTACCCGTGCCTCAGGCGCCTCAAGACTGAACGATGAACTTAATTTGGTATTTACAGAACACCAAAGTTGCATGTAACAAGCTGACACATAAATTCATTAGGCTGCAATTACAGCGATCAGAATGTAGGCTACTCGACTATTTTATCAAGAATGTGTAATTAACTGCAGGTTCATGCTGAATGCTGCCTGGTGCCGTGAAGTAGGTTCCGAGGATTGGCTTGCATGGGTAAACAGCAGTGGGGTTTTTCCCAGAGCACAGCCTTTGGCTGAGATGCAGACTGATGGAAAACAGCAATGGCTGGATTTCTGGGAGACAAGCCTGAGTGAGACAAGAGGAGCAGAGCATCTTGTCCACCACTGAGCAGCCCAGCTGACAGGGCTGGAGCCTCTAGGGATGTGAGCTCAGTGCACCAAAACTCATTGGATATTATCACTCCTGCACCGTTGCTGCCTCATGATTAAACAGCATGAATATTAATGACTCTTATAGCTTCTTCGGAAAGGTCTGCCTGTTATGGCTCATAGATCATAGTGGTGCTGAGGGAAAATAGAACTATGTCAAACTGTTTGCCTGTTGCTTATTTGTAACTCTCTCCTTCAGCTCACGGGAGCCTGGACACTATTCTGGAGAAGCAGTTTCCTCAACATCTCTTCCACTTGTGAATTACTTTGTGGGAAGATTTGTCCTAGTAATGAATGGAAAATTCAGTGTGGCAATTAATATCTCTGTCACCCTTGAGCTGTCACAAGCCTTGTCAAAATATACATTACACCAGTAAAAATTTCATACAGAGCAGCAGGCAGACAGGTGGCTGTTCAGAGGCTGTGCATGGAGACAAGGAAGAGAAAAAAGACAGGAAATCTTTCAGGATTTACTGGGAACATAAAGCAGGAGAGCAGCCATGGGCATGAGTGGCGCAACAGGACCTGGGAGCTGTGGCACAGAGTCCTGTATCCTGCTGAGCAACCTGGTCTGGGAAAGGAGTCCCTGCCCATGGCAGGGGTGGGGGAATGAGCTTTAAGGGCCCTTCCAATCCAAACCATTCCATGATTCTATGAAGTTAATTTTGTTAACTGCTGTCCCTCATTCCCAGGGCAGTGCTGTGGGCTGCATGAGTTCCATCCCCCGGCTCCTGTCCCACTGTTTTAGGAGGAAGCTTCTGCAAAGAGCCTGATCTTCCCGCAACTCATTTCCAACTGGAATTTAACAGACCCCCGCCTGCCAAATAATAAATAAGAACCTTTACATGCAACACTCAGTTCATTAAGCAGAACTTTAAACAAAGCCTAAATAGCAGCTGATTTAGGGAACAAGGTCGGGAAGGCAATGCTGCCATGGGTGGGATGAACCACCCAGCCCCATATGGTCAGGTCCCCAAAAACCAAACCTATTGCCAGGCTTAAAGCCACCACCAAGAGCTTTCCCCTGTGGTAGTGAAGGGAAGGTGCTGAAGGATTACAGAAAATGCCCTATTACAGCAAAGTAATGTGGCTCTGGGCTTAGCTATCTCCACTATGTGGGGAAAGCCCAAAGTGGTGAAGCTGGTGGCACAGCAAGGGCAGGGCCAGGGCCAGCAGCTGTGTCTTTCCCAGGGAGAGTAGAGCCAGACATGCTCACAGACTTCCCAGACCAGCCTGGGAACAGGCATGCACCCAGCCAGGACAGGAGCCTGTGTGCAGGCTTGCCAACAGCCAGAATGGGGCTGGCAGGGACAGGAGAACCTCAGGGCTCGTGGCACCTCCATGCAGCGAATCTGTGGGCTGCTCTGAGCACTTTACACACCACTGATTCAAGTACTTCCCTGCTGCATAATTCATACGTTTTTAGCAGAAGATAAAAACTTCATAACTGTTAATGTGCAAGTGTTTATTAACGTGAGTCTGCCAGACAGCACTCGGATTTGGAAGGAGCTCTTGAGAAAGGCTGTCCTCTGTAAGCAGATTTTTTTTGAAACCTCAGAGCCTGCTGGGTACCAGGCTCCAAGCAATTCTCCTGTGGCTGCTGAGCTGCTGCTTCATCCTGGTTCCCCTGAAGAACTTGGAGCATCACAGAAGCAGAAATAAATAAATAGATCATTTCCTTTACACAAGGCCAGGTGCTGGATGTGCTATATCGTTCATGTCCGTCTCCTGCACAGAGCAATCTACCAAGCACAGAAAGGAGATAAGAGCATTTGTTCCCACAAAGAACATGGAGAGGATGACAAATAAGTTTTCTTTTGTGTTCCATGCAAGTTTGTTTATAATGCCTGTGTCTATTTTTAAGCCTGAGAAATGAAGGGCCGCCAGCTGCAGCCAGCTCTTGAGGGAAGGTGCATTGTGTTCTGGAGCACTGTCAGGTGAATAGGAGCAGACACTTGTTACCCAGCAGCCAGCACAGGGACATCGGTGACACCACCCTCCCCATCCCTGTCCTTGGCAGGAGCCTGGCTGCAGGCACTGTCCTGGCGGGTGGCACCGCACACCCACTACTGGGGTGACACCAACATTCACGGAGACAACGCCACTGCAGAAAACCTTCCCAAAGACATTGCTGGGGGGGAAAGGCAGTCTCTGGGTCTAGAGGAGGAGCAAGGTCTGCTGTTGCTACTGCCTGTTCTGTAAGACCATGTGTCACAGGATGGAGACATGGGCGGGATAAAGGTGCGGGCAGGATGGAGGCACAGATGGAATGGAGGCACAAGCAGGCAGTAGTATCTTGCACCTGCTGGAGCAGGGCAAGGATAGGTGCCTGTGAGGCTGCCCCAGGGGCCAGGGGACAGAGAGCAATGCAGAGAACACGGGAGATACTCCAGCTCCTTTGGCAGAATGAGCAGCCAGCCCCTTCCCACCTCCCACCCCACTGCTGGCACACAGGAGCTCTGGGATGCTGACAGCAGTTATTTGAACAGCCTCTGGCACAGTGAAGTGAGAAATCATTTCCCAGAGCCAGAATCTCTCTCCTGACTGTTTTGAGAGATTTGAGGCCACCCAAATTAATGCTGTAGAGCATCATGCACACTGGAAAGGGCTCCCAGCCACAGCCTGAAGCCTCAAGGAACTCAGGGAGCGTTTGGACAATGCTCTCAGGCAGATGGTGGGATTTTGGGGTTGTCCTGTGCAGGACCAGGAGTTGAACTTGATGATTCTTGTGGATCCTTTCCAGTTCAGTATTCTATGACTCCAGGATCACTGCAGTCCCTTGACCAAGCTGTAGTTCTGTAAAGAGCCTCCCCATGACAATCCCATCCACCACCAACACAGCTCTGCCATGGCCACAGCTCAGTCCTGGCTTCCCTGGGGAGCTACTCTGTCATTTCCTGGAGGTTTGATGTGTGTTCATCAAATTGAAAGGGATTAAAGAAGACATGAGTATCACAAATACCCTAAATGAGTCGGATCTATATAGTGTGCTGTCAATATAGATAACATTATTTAAATAATAAGTTCAGAACTTTTGCCTGTAAATTAAAACTTATTGAAATAGATGCTGATTACAAGGCAAATGTCTTTGTTCTAATTATCTTAATGATGGGCTTTTAATGTCAAGAATCTGTAGAAATAAAAACACTCATAAATGGCAGCATGTGACAGCAATAGCTGCATCTGCTGGCACTTGGACTGGGCTGTCAGGGTGAGGAATGCACTGATTCCTGGGGAGGGCATGGTGGGTGGTGGGTATGCAGGGAGGCTGTAGGACTGAGAACAGAGTCTGCACACACCTGTCACATGAAGTGATGGTGGCAGCTTGGACAAACTCCATTCATCATCCCCGTTTGTACAGCTCCCACCGCTCGGTACTGCACATGGGGGAGAATGGCTGCTTGGGAGTGCGTGGAGCAGGAGCCTGGGCTAGGGCATTGGTAATTAGTTAATGAATTGAATTAGTTGATTAATTTCTCATTGTTTTGTCCTACCTGGGCGGAGCACAGCTGTGAGCGCTGCATTCCTGGAGGAGGGTTTGCCATGGACCAGCTCCGAGGAAGGCCCATCAGCTGCGCCCCTTCCACCAACGAGTCTAACAGTGCTGGGGCAGAGGATCCCACAGCCACGGGCTCCAGCCAGCTGCCTCCTGCAGAACGTGCCTCCTCACAGGGCACTGAGCTCAATCCATGGGCACGGGGATATTAGGTAGGGCCGTTTCCAAGCAGAGGAGCAATACTGGTCTCTGCTTCTCAGCAGACAGGAAGCAAGTCCCACTCTGCAGTGACACGTGGAGAAGGAGAATTAACTTCCATTTTCTCTGGTTCACCACCAATCCAGTTGGATTCTGCCTTTTGGGCTCATGCTTCCACTCCCATTGCCTGTGCCTGAAAAATGAATGAATTTACGCTGATTACTCATCTGTGCTCTGTCTCCTACTTTTATTTTATTGGCTTTTTAGCTTCTTATCTTTCTTCACACTCTTTTAACTTCAGTGCATGGTTTCATCCTCTCTAAGTGAGGTTCTGTGCTGCTCACAGGCTCTTATCTCCGAGAGCACTAAAGGGAATCTCCCACTTTGTTCCGTAGGTGGATGGCCCACAGCCCTCTTGGGGAGATGGGATGAAACTCACTGAGAATAATACCTGGCTGATCAGTGGGTAAAAACACAGCAATGGAAGACTGTGCTGAGGATCATGCCTGTGGACCATGCTCAGCAGCATGGCTGCCCCATCCTCCAGGCTTCCATGCCAGGACATAGCAGCTGGGAGATGCTGATGGATGCCATGTGGGATCCAGGCACAGGCAGCAAGCGAAGCCACACACATGTGGAGACTCAAAACAGATTTCACTCTTGTAGAAAACAAGCAGCCACACAAGTAAAGGTGGAGGGGCTGGGGGAACACTCCACATCCCCCGGTGCACCTGTGAGCACAAGGGGGCTGCCAGCTCCTGCCATAACCTGTGATGGTGCTGGTATGGCTTCTGCAAAGCAAAAACTAAAAATAGATCAGAACCAAGTTTTATTTACTTCCAGATTTATGCAGGCATGACAGCTTTTGCTCTCCAGCTGCGCATTCACCTGCATAGCTTGGGAACATGAAGTCGTGCCCAAACAGTTGTGATGGTACAATTTCTGATTGAATTCCTGGTTTCATGGCTGCAGGTTATGAGACTCCACTTCTTTTCCAGCATCTTCTGGGTAACCTGCTCTCCTGCCCCATCTCAGGTTTATCCTTGAATTACCAAAAGTACTTAACATAATGCAGAAGAGCTCAGCTTTACCTGTTTGCTCTCAGCTGAACAGGGACATTTTTTTCCTGGTGAGGTATTTCAGCAGTGCAGGAAATCACACATGAAAAAGGTTAAGGCTATTATTAACAAAAATAATTTAAAAACAAACAAACAAACAAAAAACCAACCAACCCAAAAAACCCCCAACCAAAACACACAGTATTGAAAAAAAAAAATCTAACACTCGTAGCCTGGGGAGGTACTGATTTTGTCCTCAAAATGATTAAAGTCAAGGTGTCTGAAACATCACAGAGGATTTTCACATTTCCTTTCATAAGTAAAGCCAGAAGTCATTTTTTAGTATCACAAAATTACAGAATGGTTTGGGTTGGAAGGGACCTAAAAACTCATCTTGTTCCACCCCCTGCCATGAGCAGGGACACCTTCCACTATCCCAGGTTGCTCCAAGCCCCATCCAACCCGGCCTTGAACACTTGCAGGGATGGGGCAGTCACAGCTGCTCTGGGCAACCTGTGCCACGGCCTCAGCGCCCTCACAGCCAAGAACTCCTTCCCAACATCCCATTTAATCCTGCCCTCTGGCAGTGAGAAACCATTCCCCCTTGTCTTGTCACTCTGGGTCCTTGGCCAAAGTCCCTCTCCAGCTCTCTCGGAGCCCCTTTAGGCTCTGGAAGGGGCTCTAAGATCTCCCTGGAGCCTTTTTTTCCCCCAGGCTGAACACCTCCAGCTCTCCCAGCCTGTCTCCAGAGCAGAGGGACTCCAGGCCTTGGAGCAGCTCTGTGACCTCCTCTGGACTTGTTCCAGCAGCTCCACATCTTTCTGATTTTGGTCCCCAGAGCTGGAGGCAGCTCTGCAGGTGGGGTCTCACCTGAGCAGGGCAGAATGCCCCCCTCCCCTGCTGCCCGTGCTGTGTGATCAGCCCAGGACCGGGGGGATTTCTGGGTCCCAGCACATGTGGCCGGGGCATGTCCAGCTCTCACCCACAAGCACCCCCAGGTCCTTTTCTCCAGGGCTGCCCCATGATATTTTGCAGTGCCACTCACTGGGATGGTGTGTCTTTGGAGTGTCCTACCTGATCCTCAGCACACCATGTGCTCATCTGTCCCACTGCCTTCAGAAATGTCCCTGGTAAGGGTCTCCGCTATGTTCCCAGCCTTGCAACCCATTTTGGAGAAAACCAGTGAGCTGAAGGGCAGACTGGCAGGCAGATTCACGTTGTTTTTCTTTTCTAGCTGGACATATGGATACAGGAAATCTTTAGAGACCTTGAAAAAGAAAAGTACTTCCCTTTGAATTGCTAAACGGATGGCATGGCTAAGAATAGCCTCTGAAGGGAGAGGGAAGATGAATGACACGAGGCATTCAGCACCTTTTCTTACTGTGCACTAGTCTTGAAATTTAAAAAGTGAATTATCAAGGCATGTACAGGCGAAGGGGAATAGCCAGTCACGCCGAGGACATTTGGAGGAGTGTACTATTACGTAAAGCGAACCGGGGAAAGGTTAGCAAATACCACTGCTTCCCTGGGGAGCCCTGCTCTTGCCAGAGTTATTAGTGCGCTGGCAGAGTAACAGATCCTCTCTGCTAGTTCTCTAGGTCATAAGCAAATTAAGACAGAAAAGCTGATCTGCTATCAGTCTGCATTAGGCACAGGAGCCCAGCTCACCTGTCCAGCAGCCTCTGGTGTACAGAAAGTTTAGGGCTGTAATATCAAAGTCTTGTCATTAAACCGAGCCCATTTTCCTCTCGGCTCAGCCAGGCTGAGCATGGGGCTCTGGGATAGGGATGCAGGGTTCTAGCACCCCTCATGTGAGAGCACGGCACGGCATCTCTCATGTGAGATTCCCCAGAGAGTGCCCCAGGACTTCCACCAGTGCCACTTCATCCCTGTGCTCTATGTCCTGGGGCTCTGGGGTTGTGGCCACACAGGGAGGGCTTGGGTTCAGCCCGATTGTGCTCACCTCAGAGACTTGATGCCGGCTCACAATAGTGCAGCTTGCGATTTGGAAAGGGTCAGACCAGGGAAATGTTTCTCATGGGATGTGAGAAACTCCTTCCCTAGGCAGGAAGGGATGAGTGAGGGCAGGAGAAGGCAAAGTTTTTGCTAGGAGCAGCCCAAGTATCTCCCAGCATGGGCAGAAAGACTTTTTGATAACCTCAATGTAAACTGCTCAGTGAGATTAAAATGACCCACTTGCAGGGAGGATTAAGTCCAGGTCTGGAGCTGCTCCCTCCACGGACACACCACTCTGTGGATAAGTACCCTGGGCATGGCAGGTGCTGGGAGAGTGGTCTTCTCTGCCAGGGCCATTCCATGGGTGCAGAGAGGTTTAGGCTGGATATTAGGTAAAGGTTTCTCCCCGAGAGGATAGCTGAGCACTGGAACAGAGTCCCCAGGAAATGGTCATGGCCCCAAGGCTGCCAGATCTCAAGAAACATTTGAACAACACTCCCAGGAACAGGGTGGATTTTGGGGTTCTCCTGTGTGGGGCCAGGAGCTGATCCATGCAAGTCCCTTCCTGCTCAGGATATTCTGTGCTTCCATGATTTCAAACACAAATGCTGCCTGCAAAATCTCCAGAGTCACATTTGCAGTGAACAAAAACACCCACCTGCGCACAACACAGTATTAAAAATCCTGCCTTTAATCTCAGGTTCCAGTACCAACCTTCTCCCCATCCAATTACTTGTCTTACAATTGACATCAAAATATTAAATTCTTAAGAACTAAAGCGCTTTGAAAGTATAACCTACTTTTAAAGCAGACAAGATTTATAGTGAAAGCATTTCCTTTCTAGTCCTTGACGTTATCAAAGTCACTGATGCCGCATCAGCAGCTCCATAAATGAGGCCTCCAAACACAAGGTCTGGTTGCCATTTGCTGGGTACTGTTTGCTGGCTGAGCTCTGCTGATGGCACCCCGGCACAAGTCCAGACCTTTGCCCCAGAGTCGCTAGTGCTGGGTTTGGCCAGAGTGTGATTTCAGCACAGGAACCCCAGAAAAGACCTTTGCCCTTGCAGGGAAAGGAAGTCAAACAGCCGTCCTGGAAGTGCTCCATCCCTGCAAGTCTTCAAGGCCAGGGTGAAGCAAGCTGGTCTAGTGGAAGATGCCCCTGCTCATGACAGTGGTGGAATGAGATGAGCTTTAAAGTCACTTCCAACTGAAACCGTTCTGTGATTCCATGATCCTTCAGAAGCAGCCACAGCAAGACACAACTGAGCAAAGAACAACTTGATAAATGCTGCTGTAGTAGGAGTCTTGACCCACAGACCTCACCACAAAGTAACTATCCCCGAGGAGGACTTCCCTGTAGGGTCATGCCACTGCCCCACAGCCACATCCATCCCCTTCTGCCTCTCTGGTGACCCCAGAGGTGATCCTGGCTGAGCCCCTCTGGCTGTGTGGCAGGTGACAGGCCTGTCATCATCCCCTATGACTCTGAAGCCATGTGTGACCACGGTGTGCCCTTGGCACCCTTCTGCTGCCACACGCTTCCTGACGCAATCAGGTCTGTCCTGCACCCCTCTGACCATTGGTGAGTAGCAGAGGCAGCCGCTGGTACTGTGGGCTCACTGCTACCAGCCACAACATCCATGAACAACTCAAGTGAAAACTGGGAAATCTTTGAACGGGAGCAAGCACCAGGCTTGTGGCAGCAGCAGCAGCAGCAGCAGCAGCGGCAGCAGCAGCAGCGGCAGTGGCAGCAGTGGTGCCCCTGGTCCCCACCTCTGCCTGGCCCCAGCCCTCATCATAAATTGCTGCACTAACCTACATGGAGAGGCATTAGCTTTCACTCCTGAAACAAGGTGCAATTAGTTGGGCATAAAAAAACACCAAGTGATGCTAATTACCCTCTAGAAGATGAATAGAATTAAGCCAGAGAAGCAGAAAATTACCTTTGTGGAAGATGATCCGCTGCATAGTTTAACTGAACAAGGGTGGTAGCTGGATTGGCAATGAAGAATTTGTCTTTTAATAGCACTTCACAAGCACCTTGACTATTGTCTTTTGTTTGCTCCTGGAAATCATCCAGAGTTTAAATTAGCCATTAGCTATTCCCTTCACATTCAGCAGTGTTCAAGGAGCCCATTGTACTGGTTTCACATCCCTTCCGCAGGCTCCTCAGGCTGCCTCACGGCACTTTGTTGATCAGTAATTGCTTCCGATAGCCCATAATTCATCACCGACCAACTCTGCTCCTTGCAGCCTGCCCAAAGATCATGGAATCACAGGATGGTTTGGGCTGGAAGCACCTTCAAGCTCATCCCATTCCACCCCCTGCCATGAGAAGGGACACCTTCTGCTAGACCAGGTTAATCCAAGCCCTGTCCAACTTGGTCTTGAGCACTTCCAGAGATGGTGCAGCCACAGCTTCTCTGAGCAGCCTGTGCCACTGTGCCTGTTCCAGAGATAGGCAGCAGCCTTCCTGGGAAGCCATGGTTCCTGGAGCTTTGTCACCAAACCACCAAGCTCCAGCCCCACCCCTGGGATGTTTGCAGTGGTGCTGCTCTTGTGCCAGTGCTCCTGCTTTGCAGAAGGTCCCAGGTCCCCACCAGATGTGATGGTGACAGGACTCACAAAATGAACTGGGATCTGCCCCATATTTACTCCCTTGCAGCCCTGAGGAAACCTGTTCATCAGGCAGCGCTCCAGCTGGTACGCAGTCCAAGCGCTTTCTGATTCCAAATCCTTCCCTTGTACAGGTCTCGTCTCTGGCTCCTGCACCCAAAGAAACCTGAAGCATCAGTGGAGGAGCTGGAACCCAAACAGGACAAGTTTGGGGCTCTGTATGGCTAGCACATGCACAGGGATGTGCCACGAGCAGCCAGTGACAGCCCTCAGCACAAGTGATTTTCAAGGCTCATCAGCCATGGTGATTTGAAACTCTCTCCCTTCAGATCACAGCGCTGAGCTCAGGGCTGCCCCCAGGACAGGGCTGCCCCCCCCAGCACAGCCCACTCAGGACTGGGCTTGCCCATAAAAAGCTGGAGGTAACAGGGAGTTTTATCCAGTGCAAAGCCACATGCATCTGAAACCTCAAGGAGTTTCTGTCCCATCTGTTCCGGGCAGGTGGGAAGCACACAGTACTGTGCAGCTACTTTGAATGGTAATTAACAATCTGCTCGACTCAAGTCTTGGTGGTAAGGGGCTAGGAGAAGCTGTCTGCCAGGATCTGGAGCAAGAAGCCCACCAGGATGGCTCTGATGTGGCTGCAAATGCTCCTGAAATGAGAAAGATCCATCTCTCCCAAGGGCTGTTGCCTCAAAAGCCTCCTGCTTTCCCTACTGCTCTCTGAAGTTGATACATATAAAACCTTTTTGTTCCCATCAGTGCTACTCCTGGATTTATGCTTATGGGAAAAGCTCAGGGAGTGTGCTGTGGGAACTGAAGGCTTTAAAAAGCAATTTGAGAACCAGCGCAGGGAATGTGCTCCCAAGAACTGCTGCCACTGCTCTCCCTGCTGTGCTGGACTTGCTGCACCTGCAGCACTGGCTGCTCATTCCAGCCTGGTTCCAGCTCTCTTCATTTACAAGATGCATTATTTAACAGCCTGACATGCAGCTCATTTAAAAATCAGATTTATCAGCAAAATAGTAGTGCTTGCTATGGTGGCTTCCAGAAAGACTGTTTTGCTGGGCTTGTGTTGACTCAGCAGTTTTCTGCCCAATTCATCACCAAAGAGCATTAGCACAGAGCCCTCAGCCCCTTCCCAGCCCGGGGACTCTGCTCACAGCACCACTGGGATATGGACCTCTTTAGACTCTGGACTTCCACAGGCAAGGCAAGCAGGGGAGGAGGCCCATGTCAAGTGAGTGACCTTCACAGAAGCAGGGGTGGAGGCTTCTCCTGCAGGAGAGGTGCCTGCCAAGGGTTTCCCAGCCTCAGACCCACCTTGCTGCAGCATTGCTTGGTTCTTAACCCCAACTGCTCAGGTCATGGGCAGGTTGATCTCCCTGGGAGCACTCGCTGGCCCTGGCTCCTGCTCCAGCTCACAGTGGAGTCGTGTCCTCCAAAGGCAGCGCTGCCTTATCAATAATAAAAGGCAAGTTCCCCAGAGAGAGCCAGGAGATTACTCAGCCCTTCATGTGCCTCATCTGCATCTGACAGGATGGGAAAGACTTTAAGAAGATGCAATTTGACAGTAACACAAAACAACAACAGCATTAAGGGAAGAATAACAGCAAAGGCAGCTGTCAAAAACCTCGTGTTCCTTAACCAGGAGCAAGAAATCAGAACAGTCACACCCAAGCAGAGGCTGAAAGGGAGGGCAGGACTGCAGCAGGGAGCCAGGTACCACTGCCCATGGGGTATGGTGGCTACCATGGTATCTCAGCTTCGGGATGTGGACACAAGGAAAATGAGAGGACCCTGGTGTCACCTCAGCCAGCTCAGCACCTTGCCAACTCCATGGCCGCAGAGCCCAGGGGAGGGAAAGGCACCATTGTGCATGAGGCAAGTAATGTTCCACATCCATCAGGGCAGGACCTGGTGCCATGAGCCCGCAGCAGGCACAGGGCACGGGGGGAGCCAGGCACTAGGGTCACATGTGGCATGGCTACTGCAGAGCTGGCTGCAGAGGGGGATGGAGCCAGGCCAGATGCTGCTGCTTCAGTCGCTATGAAAACAAGCCAGAGGATGTCTGATGGTGTTAGAGAGAGGAAAGCTATCCAGAGGAGCTGGGCTCCGTGAGGTTGTGCCAACTCAACAACCCAGGTCTGCAGCCCAGAAGCTCACAGCAAGGATTCAGACACCTGCTGCCAAGAGGGGGCTACCATCGCCATGGGAACAGCTCTGGTGACACCAGGGGAAGAGGGAACATGTTTTAGCTGGCAGCACTGGCAGCCCTTGGAATAGAGCACAGTCATGAAAGCTGAGCAGGGTGCAGCAACTGGGGCTGGTAGGCAGTCTCCAGAGCCCCCTGTCCTCCCAAATGCAGGAGCAGGGAGACATCACTGCTGATACCGCAGTACAGTAGGGCTCAAGCTGTGGAGAGACCTGCCCAGATGAGGCTGGCCTGATCTTCCTGTAACAAGGGCACTGGATTTATGGGTGTTTATGTGTCCTCCACATGTAATTTGAGCCCCTGCTCAGTAATTCAGTTTTGCTCACCAAAATTCAAATCCCATCAGTGGAGCTGCCATGGAGAGACCTGCCCAGCACAGTCAAAGCTCACCGGTCCTCCCCAGAGAGAAGCCAAGCAGCACCTCTCCAGTCCGTGGGAATGCTGGTGTCAAGCATGTAGAGCATGGCATGGCCCAGACAGGATCTCATTAAGAGTCTGTTACGCCTCAATACTTAAAATTAAAAAATGAGGGTGTGAAAGAGGGAGGTCTCAGTGAGTGAGGATCTGATCCGCTTTTGAATATGGGCTGTGTGTCATGAACCACATGAATACATGAGTACATGAATACATGAATATATGAATACATGAATACATGAATATATGAATACAAGAACCAGAACCATGACTCTAGGCATGGTTGCGAGGACCTGCCTGGGACAGAGGCAGCACTGCTGGAGTGTTCCAATGCGCTATTGGGCTCTGCTGAGTGAGGGATTCCCATTAACCAGACATGCTTCCATCCCTCACACAGACCTTCTCCTCCAGACAGGGTGTCCCTGACTCTCGCTGAGGACCTCAGGGATCCCCCAGCATTGGAATGAGAGTCTGACTGACAGCAGGGAGGTGCTGCAGGCAGACGCTTGGTGTGAGGGTCTGGGGGATCCTGCATGAAGCCTGTAATCCCCATCACGAAGACACACAGGAACAACACATCCTGCTGTCTGTCTGAGGTTCCCCCCTCCACATGGAGCAAACAACCATGCAAACCCCGTGTCCCCTCTGGAGCCAGGCCCATGCAGAGCTGGACGCTCATCTCTCCCAGGCTGGGTGCTCCTGCTTCCTCCAGGCACTTAGTTTAGCATAAGTCACTGCAGGGTCATAACACCCATTATACAACCCACTCATGAACGTTGCAGTGGCTTTGGGCAGCCCGACTGGCCCAGGTGGCTGCTGCATTGGGAAACAGCAGAGGCAAAATCTCTCCAGAAAGTCACTGGCACAGCCCCAGACCAGCACCACCAAGGAGCTGCAGACCTCTGCAGCTGTGGGCAATGCCAACACAGGGAGGAAAAACACCAGATGCAAGAGCGACATCCCACTTGGAAGGACACCGAGAGCCCCTCACTGTCAGAAGCAGTGTCCCAAGGTTTTACAGCCTGGACAGGGACACCAGAGCTCTGGAAGCAGAGGCTCAGCCAAAACTTCTCTGGATCTGGCCATGTCAGAGCATCTGAGGGAGAGAGGACACCTGCTGTGTTATCTAGGCTCCTAGAGCTGCTGCCAGTCAATAAAAACCAGTGAAGTGTTTCATAATGTGTATGCCTGGACAGACGAACAAACAGAACTTAATTTATTTTAAAAATACGGTTTTTAATTTAAATGTAAATTGGGTGCTGCATTAGCTGTAGGTCACTTGCACTGACACACTGCTTAATTCGCAGGGATGAGGCTCAGGAAGCAACAGCACAAGTGGTTGGCCCTTTCCTGGGCATTTATTTTAATTAAAAATTTCAGGACAGGATCGGTCCTGCTCTACAGAACAGCTCCTCACCCAGTTCAGCCAGATCTTTCCCAAGCCACGGGATACTCTCAGCAGGCTGTTAGCTATTAATGGAGCAGGGCACATTTATTTCTGCATCTCAAAATCCCCTTTGGCAAATCACAAATTACAGCACTCTGCTCAGTAGATGCTCCTGCAGCATCCAGTGTCAGGCAAATGGTGTCAGTGATAAATCTGTGCAAGGACAGCAGAGATGTTTCCAACTGCTAGGGCAAATTACGTGGGTAAGTCTTCAGAAGACATATTAAACCTAATGTGAAATCAAATCTTCCAAGTGATGAGCAGAGCAGTTACCCTGTGTTACAGGCAAGTTATGCGCAAGAGGATCTTGCTCAGAGAAGATCTGCCTTTGCCAAAAGAGATGAGCTGGAATGAGAGCCCTGATTCAAGAGAGAGGAACTGGCGTCCAGAGCCCTGATTTAAGAGAGATGAGAGCTCTGATCTCTGGTCAGGGCTCCTGGAATGCAGCTTTAACCCTTCTCTCAGCCAAGCTCTGCCTTCTGTGAGAGAAATCCTGACTTGAAACATCACCAGGAGATGGAGGGGGCAAAGCAGGGGTGACGCTGTGGCTGTGCCTGTCAATAACGACTCAGGGTTCAATCAGTACCATGTCCCTCATAAGAGCAGATCAATGGTTACTCATTGGGAGAAAACGAGATAAACAGTGGCCTTAATAGCGCTCCATTGCCCTCCAAATAAGCAACCCCAACCAGGATTGCCTCTGGGCAGAGTAGGAAAAGGCCCTTGGATTAAAGGACATACTCTGAGGTTGTCCCTTCTCTGCTGTGCTGTGTTTCAGCCCATTTCCATTCTCGTCAGCTCAGAGCAGATCCAGAACCAGACGAGTCAGACATGGAAAGAAGTATTGGGTGGGAGCCCAGGGCCTGGTGTGTGCCAGGTCTCCAGGGGGCTGTTCCCTTCCTCCCTCGGTGTCCATAACCTGGAGGGCACAAGCTCACCCATCCTCCTAAACGGTGTTGGAAATCTCATCTCCAATGCACAACGGGAGCTAACCACCCTTTTTCTCACCTGGGGAAGCCCAGATGAACATTCACGGCATGTTCACATGCCTATCACCGCCTGCAACAGCAGACATCCCTGTGTGATCCCTGCCATCATCTGCTCCGTGTTGGGACCCGGTACTCCTATACCACCAATGTCTGGCTGGAGGCAGTTGATGCTCTCTGGGGTGGTGACCCCCACTGCTGGTGTTCCAAGTGAGCCACTTCAGGGCCAAAGCCATAAAAATTGGGATATGGAGTTTATTTGTTCCCTATACTCCTGTCCTCCTATGAGTATGTGGGTTCATTCTGAAAAAGGACCCTGTGTATCTTCGAGCTTCCTACGTGTAGGGAACAGCAGTCTGGAGTTCAAGGAGCTCCCAGTGCACGTGACAGCCATGGCTGCCTTGGGATTGGAGTCCAAAGCCCCCAAGGCTGGGGGTCCCATGGACCCAAGGACTGTCTTTTCCTTCCAACCCAGCTATTTGCTTATTCCCTTGCTGTCAACCCACAAATGAGGGTGTAACTTTTCCAAATGGGAGTCTGGAGGCACCCCAGGGACACACAGGGCTGCTCCCAGAGGGGGCATCACCCAGCACCCTGCCCCTGCTCAGCTCCCCATGTCACACACCCCTGCCCACCATGCTGTGCTCATCAGCTCTATCACTTCACGGTGCCCAGGCTCATGCTCATGGCACCAACCATCACACCTGAGACTGGAGACTCATCCAAAGGGGCCACAAACTCCCGCAGGAGGAAAGGAGGGGAGGAGAACCTGGCAGGCAGGAGAGAAGGTGCTTTAGTGAAACATCCAGTATTAAACTACTGAAGGATTAAAGTGAGGAAGGACTAGGATCCTCCACAAAAACCCAGTCATTAGTGAAGCCCGAGGGTAAATGCAATTGTTTTCTGTTTTTTTTCCTGTCTTTGATGACCCAGATTTTTACTCTCATCAGCAGCAGGCTTGTGTTAATTTTTAAATATGCTTGGGTAACTGAGAACATTAACTATTCATGATCTTATCTGCAATAGCTGTTGGCTCTGACACTGTGCCAGGGAGAGCTGAACTTGCCAGGGAAGGCAGTAGCTGGTTTTTCCTGAGCATCTTGTTGAAATGATCACAGGAGTGGGGTTCCAGAACACTCCCAGATACATCAAGGCTTATGGGGCAGGTTAGTATCATTGAGGCCATTCTCCTGTAATTGAGGTGGCTTGAAAACACTTAAGAGCACATAAAACTGGGTTCTGGGGAATGCAGTGGACACTCTGTATGCTTCAGCTCCAGGGAAACCCCAATTTGATTTATAAGTAGGGGATCCTCCTGAGGTGGCAGGTGTCTCTGCTGTCCCCTGCCCAGCCAGGCACTGTCCTAGTCCAGGCAGAGGCTACAGGAATCCCTGGTTATCAGGAATGTGAGCTGATAAATAAGAGAATCATGGAATGTTTTAGGCTGGAAGGGACATAAAAGCTCATCTCATTCCACCCCTTGCCCATGGGCGGGGACACCTACCAGTAGACCAGGTTGTTCCAAACTCTATCCAACCTGGCCTTGGACACTTCCAGGGATGGGGCAGCCACAGCTGCTCTGGAAAATCTGTGCCAGGGCCTCATCACCCTTACAGGAAAGAATTTCTTCCTAATACCTAATCTAAGCCTTCCCTCACCAGTTTAAGGCCTCTCCCCCTTGTTCTGTCACTACATGCCCTTGCGCAAAGTCCCTCTCCAGAATAAACATGGAAGTTAGTAGTGTGTCTGAGGTGGGGGTAACAAGGAACACACAGCTCTTGGGACCCCCTTCCCTGTATGCAAACCTCTCTGTCACCAAGAGCAGGGGATGAAGCAGCTGCAGGAGCTCAAGTTAACCTGGGAAAAGCTACACAGCGCTGAGATCTGGGAACAGGTACAAGAGTTAAGAACACAGGACAGAGCACAGGAGAACAAAGGTGATTAATTATCAGAACATCAAGCAGCAGAAGAATGCAGTGAGAGAAAGAAAGTGAGTTATTCAAAGGCATAAAAAGCTCATGCTGGTTTTCAGGAGGGATTGGGCTAGCAGCACCTCCCACAGCTGGTATGTGGGAGATGCTCCCACTGCCTTGCGCTGACAGTTTGTTGCTGGAAAGAAAATTTCCTTTTTAAAGGATCCAAAGTGCAGGGGGACAGCACTGGAAAAGCAGGAGAAAAATGTGGTAAGGCTCCTGGCCCAGAGTCAACACCACCATGGAAGAACCACCTCTCCCCCATTTTCCAAAAAAGAGTACAGGTACTTCCTGCAGGAAAACTGAAATGAGAATCACAGAATGGTTGAGACGGAATCACCCTCTGGAGATCGTCTTGTCCAAATCTCAGAGTCTCAGGACCAGAGTCTCTTGTCCAGTTGGCAAAGTTTACTCTATTTTTTCCCCCAATGAAAATTAAGTATCATAGGACAAAATATAATTATTCAATTTGCAAACTAACAGAGTTACACTGAATGCTCAATGTATACAGTATTTTATTGATTGGACATATGTTACAATAGACAAACATATATTACATACACTATACAAAATATACATTCTGATGTGAAAAAAATATAAATAGACACTAGGAAATAGCAAGAGGGATGTGAAGCAGCTCTGCTCTTGCTGCCTTCTGAACCCTCAGTTCCTGTCCCAGTAGTGCTTTGGCATTGATTGAGGAAATTGCTTGCTTTTACTGAAAAAAGAAGGGCCACTCTGTCCCCTCTGCAAAGGGGAAAGAAGACGCACATGATTTTTCCTCCAAGTCTACCAAAGAAGCTTTTCCACAGTGCAGCAAATTGTCACCTACTTACAAGCATCAGCTATTTACAACCAGCTTATGGACTTTAAATGCTCGTGGAAGGATGTAAATGTCTTAATTCAGGATGGCAGCTTTTATGGGCCACTCTCTCACAGAAATCAGAGCAGCTTTAGCTGCACTCTCTGACAGCCAGCACAGTCCTGGTGCAGACAGCAGTGATTTTAAAGTCCCGGTCCAGGGCCAAGCAGGTCTCACCTAGCTAACGGGAATTTCCTTGCTCCAGGGACTTGTACCCCAAGTACTCCCAGGGTCTGGACAGCACCAGCTGCACTGTGACAAGGTCTGTGTGAGCTCAGCTCCTCTGAAGAGAAAGGGGAATGAAAGAAGAAGGAACAAGCATTTGACAAATGGTGATGAGAGACAGAGCAGCAGCAGCAGGGATGTCGTTTTCCCACTCCTGGGAATCGCACACGCCAGCAGCACCCTGTCCCAGGAGCCTGAATGACTGGCTGAGAGAGCAGCCCAAAAGGATAAGGCTTTGCTGCTGCTGCTGTAGTTTCATGACATGACCTTTCTCATCTGGATTTAAACTGACAGTGCTGGGCCCCTGCAGAGGGATCACTTTGGATTCAGAATAAGCACTGTGCCTTAAATGGTGTCTGGGAAGGAAAATCCTGAAGGAAATAAAAACAAAGATTCTTCTTTTTTTTTAATTGTATTAAAACATTTCCCCTATCACAATCCAAAAATTTACACACCTGTGTCTCTCTATTTCACCCAAAGGTCAAGGACCATTGGATCTCTTCCCACTAAAGCTGCTGCCTACCAAAGCAGCCACGCTGGCTTTGAGAGCTTGGGAAGAGCCCTTGAAAATACTTGCTCATTTGCAAAGATTTGACTATTATTCCTGTCCAAAGAGCTTTGGGAAAAGCATCATTATATGCCCAGTGTTTCCCCACTCATTTACTCAAATACTTCACCACAGTCTCTAAATTCAGCTGTGATTCTGCACAACTACACCTGACACTTGAGTCACAAACCCTTCAGGCCAGGAATGGATCAGTGGGAATTCTCACAGACCTACAACTGAGCTAGGCCAAAAAGGGGTTTCTGTCTTTATAAAAATACAACACAGACGGTTTTATTTGGGTACAAATCCTACAGCTCCACAGCAGGCAGCACTGACCAGGAAGGAAGCACCTCACTCTGAAGGTGTGACCACAGAGCACAATGAAAAGGGGCATTTTCCCAAAAGAAAGAACTTTTCAGGGAGTCTTTATAATGTCATCGTTCTTCCTAATTTTGTCAGGCACATCTCACTGGAACTATCAAGTCTGAACTTCCTCTGTCACAGCAAGATTTTTCAGTAGCGAGGGGTTCCCTGCATGGTATCATTTCTCACCTGTCAAATATTTAAACATTTTGGCCACACAAAGATTTAACTATTAGTTCAACAATTTAGCCTGACATTTTACAACAGAAAAGGACCAGTGTTTTAAACTCCGTATGCCTTTGGCTATGCAGAGGAAATACGTATTTATCAAGTGCTCTCCCAATTCACCTCATGCTTTTCATCACCACATTCTTTTAAAAAGTTCACTTAAATGTCAGCTAGGAAAAATATGGAGACCCTCTCAACACACAAAATATGAAGGGGTTTTTTAAAGATAACAGCTTAGATAAACCTTGAAATTCTGCTAGTATCATGAAATGGATCAGCTTGCAGCCAGGTCAGCCAGGCACACAGTTGTAGGCAACAATGAAATTCACCAGAATCACAGTTCTACCACATATCTATATGTAAATGGACTTCTTTTAAAAACAAAGACAGCTCTATTCCCTCACAAACAAGCTTTCAGTCCCCCCAAGCTCCCCATATGGCTTGATATGCAGCTGTCAAGACTAACAGTACGATACATATTTTGGCATAATAAAAAATAATTTACACTGCAGCCAACACGTTTATATTCTTAGTGTATACAAAATATTTATAAATGTGAGTTTATTTACAACTAGAGTCCATTATTCATATAAGAAAAGAAGCCCCAAACTTAGACTGGTAACAGACACCTGCCAACAGTCTAAGGAAGGAAAAGCTGGCCAACAATTTTATGCTTACAGTTCCTGGGGAATTCCATGAGGAGGCCCTGATGGCTTGTTTCCAAGCAGACAAAGCACTGTGAAATAGCTACACGCATTCTTGAGAGCTCTCCAAAGTGTGCACCAACACAAAGGCTGCTTCCAGCACCACACAATTCATGTTTTAATGCTATTTTTGTAGACGGCACTAATTATCCAAGTGTTCTCTGGTGCACATTCCCATTTTCCAATGGAGAAATCGCAGAAAAAAGGGCATGAGCCACCTCCTCCAAGAGAGTCTGACTTTAGTAACTGCAGACACATACACGAGCATCTTTGGCCTTAGGGTTAGTCCTGAGGTAGTAAATACAGTCAGTCAATCTGGATTTGCCTTCAAGGCTTTGTGAGTGTTTTATGTGGTTTCACTGTGGTCAGGAATGTTCTGTGTCCTGTTAAAATCAAAATTCTGCTCCCGTAGCCTGTGGAACGGTCCAGATGATGCCTGGTCCCGGTCATTGTTGGTGACACCGTCGCTCCGGGGCGGCTGCGGGACCTCATGGGCCAATGGATGGTGCAGGAATTGCGGGTGAGAGCAAGCCAGTTCTTTGCTGCCTCCCCACAGAGGAACCTGGAAGGGCTCTGAGGGATAAAAATTAGAAGATGAACGGGAGAAAGTTCATAGAATCAAGGAATAGCCTAAGTTGGAAGAGACCCTCAAGGATCATCAAGTCCAACTCCTGGCCCCGCACAGACACCCCAACAAAAGCCACCCTGTGCCTGACAGCATTGGTCATGGCCCCAAGGCTGCCAGAGCTCAAAGGGTGTTTGGACATTCCCTGAGGAGCCTGTTCAGTCCCTGACCACTCTCTGGAGGAAGAACCTTTTCCTGATACCCAATCCAAACCTTCCCTGACACAGCTCCAGCTGTTCTCTTGGGTGCTGTCACTGCTCACAGAGAGCAGAGATCAGTCACACAGATTTTAAATAGATTTGAGCTCTGTGACTCAGCAATAGCAATCATTCTGAGCTGATTTTCTCTGGTTTTGAGACTATATTTTACTGGATGCTCTCCTTTTCCAGCAATCTCTTACAGTAACCAGAAACACACAGAACTTCAGAGTGAATTTTTAAAGAGGTGATCTGGAAGAAAGTCAACAGAAAAACAACCTATTTAGGGATTTCTTTGAACTTTGCCAGCTCAAACAGAAAGGCAATTTGAATTTCTTATGTGAAGCTCCAACTTTTGGTTAATAGAAGCCCTTGAAGTATAAGCAAAGGCTCACATTCCTCAAACTTAAACCTGCAAATTAAGAAATTCCATCTTTTTAACATCACCCTCTTCAATCTCAGGTACTGGATGCAAGCTGTTGCTTGCTGATGCAATATGGGCACAACAAGTTGAGAACAAGTGTTTAATAAACGTGAGTTACACCACAAACTACTGGCACTTGAAGGATTAGCTGTGCGTCAATAGTGAAGGGCAGCACAATGAAAGCCAAAGTTATCAGGGAATACAAAGCAACAAAAGGAAAAGTGGACACTCACCCATAATCTGCTGGGAGGAGATTTTCTTATCACTTTTTTTGTCATGGTTGGTAAGGAAGACAGGCATGTCTTTGTCTGCTATGAGATTATCCAGAGCACTAGTTTCATTCGGAGTGCGTACTGTGTACGTTTCCTTGGGCATCTGTACCATGAGATTCGGGAGTGTTTGATCCAGGGGGTCCTCCTCGGTGATGAAGGCATAGGGACAGTACTCTCGGGTCCGGGAGTAGATGTTGGCATTGTCGTAACAATCTGAGCAGATCACTAATGGTGCTGCACCACCTGATGAAGAGAAAAATAAAATACTCTCAAAAAGGATGAGGATGCCAGATTTCCACAGGCTTTATGTTCTGGTATGATGATTTATTACAGCAGCACAAATTGAAGGGCATTTTTACAGTTAAGGGAGTAACAGAGTACTCGGCTTGACAGGTCACATGAGAAACCCCCCAGATTCCCCCCACTCAAATTCTCCACAGGAGTGCCCTTCTGAAGCTGACCAGGGGAACCATGGACACATGCCCCTATTTCATGGGCAAAAGAGTTCCATGCAGGTCCAGCCAGCTTGGGCACCAGGTTGAAACAACCTTGGGATTAAACCGGAATACCTGCCCACATCCATCTTGGACCTGACTTGTCCCTGCACGTCCACACACATCAGAGCTGATGATAAACTGGTCACTGAGATGAGCTGCTTCTCAACTCCTTCCTGATACAGACTCTAGTGCAGTGGGACTGGATTGGAGGGGTCATGGACAGGTGTGAAAAATTTACACTGAGGATCAATTTTCAAGCCAGGCCATACAACGAGTGATGAGTCTGCAGCATTTTGAGGGCAAAGAAAGCATCTCTGTAAGCTCAATGACACAAACATCTGGCAAATTGTCTAAAGAAGGGAGGAAAATAGTGCAGACCCCTTAGATATGATTGTAACAAGCCAACTAGATGTCTGGCAGAGGCAGGAATTTTATACCAAGGATAGGAGGCATAGCTAGTCATGTTCCAAGCAAAATCTATTTCCGCCTCTTCTGACTGGGCTCTTGAGATGCCAAAGGAAAGAAACAGGATAAAGATCTACCTTGACACTTAAGCTGCGAGGATGAGACTGTGCACTGGCATCCTGCTGAGGCACTGGTAACACACCTGAGGGCTTTGCTTACCATCTGTGCCTTTGTGCACGTAGCTGCCAGCTGGAGGCATCAGCTGCTGATGGCTCCCTGCCTCCAAGTTACTGTAGCCTTCCTGAGGATCAGACAGTGTTCCTTGGGAGGACAAGTAGCTGGGAATGTCCGCAGGTAGGTTCATCTCCTCTGCAAGGCAGAATTAACATTGGCAACATTAAACAGTGTGAAGATTTCAAAGTATTACCAGCATTATTCCCCACATTAACAAGAACATCCAGAATTTCAATTCACATGTAGGTATTTTTTTTTTCTACCTCAGTAATTACGAATCCAGATGGCCAGTTCAAAGCCGACAGGTCCAGAAAGAAAAGTTATACCTATTATTCCAGGCTCTGAAAACATTTCTAAGTTTACTCAAATATTTACTTCCGAATTTACTGTTTTCCCTCAACATAGGGCAAATCTAGTGTAAAAGGAATAGAATTAGCACACTTCTGGTATTTAAAAGAACCTCTAAAATGGAGGAATTCGAGCAAATCCCTGAAGGGATTTTGGAAGGAAATCTTCAGTTCTTTAATCTTATCCATTTTTAATGAATCCAGAAATTTCAAGTGTTTTGAAATAAAAACAGGACCAGAGACTGTTGATTTTACACTTAACCTGTGTTAGTGATGCTGTAATCTTCATTCTTCCTCCTCATGTGGTAGATGACGATAACCCACACCAAGGATGTCCCCACCACACAACACACGACAACGATAATCACGATTCCTACTGTTGTCCAGCCATCCTCCTCATGGACAATGGCACTCTGGGAAGAATCACAGTTAGGGGAAGCCAGGACATTTAGGTAAATATGGCCACGCTCGGTGCCTAGCGTGTTGGACATGATGCAAGTGTACTTCCCAGCATCCTCCAGTCCCGCATCCACTATGATGAGGAGCTGATTTGCTGCAGCGAAGAAATGCCGCTCGGTGACTGTCAAGGGACCATCGTCCTTGGTCCAGTTGAGGCGAGGGGCAGGACTGCCACCAGCTATGCACTGCAGGACAGCAGTTTCACCTCGGGTCACTGTCCTGTCCTCCAGGGGTCTCATGAAGGAAGGAGTTTCTGGGACAAAAAGTGAAATTTTAAGATAACTTCAAAGAATCATGGAATCCTATAATTCTTTGGGTTGGAAGGGACCTTTAAGATCATCCTGTCCCATCCCTTGCCACAGACAGGGACACCTTCCACTAGACCGGGCTGCTCCTAGCCCCATCCAAGTGCCTTGAGCACTTCCAGGGATGGGGCAGCCGCAGTTGCTTTGGGAAATCTGTGCCAGTCCAATTCTAAATTTGGCCATAATGTTAAAAAGTCAGTGTCTTCAAAAAATCCTGCACTCTGGAAGGAACTGACCTTCCATTATTACTCCGTGTAGTTCACAGGATGAGTCAGCTTGGAGGGAACCATGGCAGGTCATCTGGTCCCACCTCCCTGCTCAAGCAGGGTCATCCCAGAGCACATGGGACAGGATTGCATCCAGACAGTTCTGGAACATCCCCAGTGAGGGAGACTCCACACCCTCCTCTATGGGCAGCCTGCTCCCACATAGTAAAGATGTTCTTCCTCACATTCGTGTAGAACTTGCTGTGCATCAGTTTCTGCCCATGGCCTCCTGTCCCACTGCTGAGCACCACCAAGCACAGCCAGGTCCGTCCTCTGGACCCTCCCTGCAGACATGGACAGACATGGATAAGGGCCCCTCTCAGCTGTCTTTTCTCGAGGCTGAACAGCCCCAGTTCCCTCAGCCTTTCATAGAATCATGAAATCATTTAGGTTGGAAAAGGCCTCTAAAAACTCTTCATAATCTTGACTCATTATCAAGTCCAACTATTCACCATTTCCTTTTAAGAGTAATGCTCCAGTCCCTTCATCATCTCCACAGCCTCTGCTGGACTTGCTCCAGGAACTCCGCGCCCCTCTTGTCCTGAGGAGCCCAGAACTGGACACAGCACTCCAGATGTGCCTCACTAGGGCTGAGCAGAGGGGCAGGATCACCTCCCTGACCTGCTGGCAATGCTCTTCCTCATGTATCCCAAGATCCCACTGGTCTTCTTGGTGGCAAGTTTGTAACCTGTGACAAAATTTACTCTAAGGCAAAACAAATTACTTGCCTAATCTACACTGCTGGACTGAGACATGCCCCTAAGCTCCCTGCAAAAATCATACTAACTCCAACTCCACCGGGCAGCTCTGCAACTCAGCTTCTAAAGCTTCACTGTGTAAACACCACACCAAGTTCTGCTCTTTGTATTTTAACTTCATTCTCCACGATTTCAACTTGCTACTTACAGCTACGCTGCACTTCTGCTGCAGATGTGTAGGGATCCATCTGCCAGCACAGGCCAGTCACACTTACCCAGCACAGTCAGGGTAGCATTGGCCGAAAGTCCCCCTGCGATGTTCTGGGCCATGCAGCTGTAGATCCCCATGTCTTCCATTTTCACGTTTGCAATGAAGAACACATCGTCCTCAGGCATGACATGCATCCTCCTCTCTCTTGCAGCAGGGAAGTCTGTGCCACCATCTTTCTGCCAGGAGATCTGGGGCGGGGGGTGGCCCTCGGCAGCACACTCCAGCCGGGCCATCGCTCCAGTGCGGATAGTGAGATCCATGGGGGTTTTCAGGAAAGAAGGGAGCTCTGGATCAAAGGGGACATAGATTCAACATTTTCAGTATCAGGTAAAAATGCTACGAAAGCTCCACAGCAGAAAGAAAATTTGAAAACATATCCATGAGAGTGAAGGGCAGATTCTTCTGAAGAACTGCATAATTTTTCAGTGGTTATTTCTAAGAGCCTTTCTTCCAAAATCTAAATGCAGTATATACAGTGTTCATAAAATCACAGTATGCTTTGGGTTGAAAGGGACCCTAAAGACAATACATGCCCATGGGCAAGGACACCTTCCATTATCCCAGGTTGCTCCAAGCCCCGTCCATCCTGACACTGAACACTTCCAGGGATGGGGCAGCCACAGCTTCTCTGGGCACCCTGTGCCAGGGCCTCGCCACCCTCACAGGGAGAAATTTCTTCCTAATATCCAATATAAATCCTCTCTATTTCAGTTTAAAGCCATTAAGTTCCTCTAAGATGATGTGAAGATGATTTCTCATGGGAACAATCCAGGGAAAATTCTTTGCCACATTTTTCTTTCCTGCAAGCAGGGACGGTAAGCTTCCATCTCATCACCTCTGCTCTGAGGTAGCGTGGGGATGAGTGGTCTGCTGACTGATGTGAACGTTGTCTTCTTACCTCTCCCTCCCTCAAAATAAATGGAATCATGATGGCTAAAAATAAGACTTCGTTTTTGACTTCTCAGAGTTTTTAACACTTATTTTCAGATGAGTCTTGCCCAGTTTTACAAACACGTGGGAAAGGTGCTGAGTTCTCACGAGACAGTAGAGGGAGCTTTTAGTTTAAAGAATTCCACCTCCAATTAACTAGATGAACAAAGAATTGTGTTCTAATAAAGCATGGGAGGTAACTGCCACTTTCAAACCACTTTGAAAAAGTGAACACAGAGCCTCTTCATCCACAAAAAATGAAAAAACCAAAACAAAAAAAAGAGAAAACCAAACCAAACAAAAAAACCCCCCAAAAACCACACTAAAAAAACAGAAAGGAAAAAAAAAGAAAATAAAATCACTTCTTTCCAGCATTATAAAATGATGTGTGATACTTCTAAATCCCATTGAGAGCTGCAAGATTATTTTGGGCCAGCTTTAGTGAAAAATAGACTTGTAGCTACTTAAATGAAGTTTTAGGTTCAGAGTGTTTCTCCGTTTTACCATTGTCACTTACCATTGACAGTCAGCTTGGCTTTGTTGGAATAATTGGAACCAAAGTGATTGGTGACAATGCACTGATATTTCCCTTCATCAGTGAAATTCACATTGAAGAGGTGCAGGACAGTGGTGTATTCCAGCACCTCCCCACTTTGCTGCTGGTACCTGGCAAAGTTCTCAACCTCTGCATCGTACAGGACCTCGCTGTCTTTGCGCCAGGCCGTGGCCATGGGTGAATCACTGCTGCTCACAGCAGTGCACATCAGGGTCACATTTGTGCCTCGCAGGGCTAGTGTGGTCTCTGGGTGGACTCTGATCTGCGGCTTGGGGAAATTATCTGAAAAGAAAAGCACTGAGATTAGCTACTTTTTGCCTTAAAGTTGAATTAATATTGCAAGAAAACTCACTCAAAAGACAATGTAAGCAAACCCAAAAACTTTGGGAACAGATGTCCTGCTTGAGGTGCACAAACTCAGCTGTCTTGAGCTGGAAATCAAGCTGTGAAGGAGTCAGAAGATTCAGCATTGAAAACAATCAGTGTGGAAGTGAGGTGCTGAGCAGCCCTGCCTTTTGTCCAGCTGTCTAAAACTTGCTATATTTAGATCACATTCAAGAGTCCTGCTCAGCTGAAGAGCCAGGCCATTTTATGAAGGACTGAAACTTACTTTCAGATAGTTTAAATATCCTGAAGAGCCTTCAAGTTCTACAAGTACAAAGCATAACAAGCTGGCAGTTCACTATCTCATCCCACTCAATGAAAGTGACTTCCATACCGATTATTTCAGCAAACACACTCTCATAGACACACACAGAGCTCTGTCAGACGCCACCATGGTGGTACTGGAGCAGAGAAACGGGTGCTTGCACCTTCGTGATTATTATCGTTGCCTTTGCCACCAAAGCAATGAAAGAATTGCATATACACAAATAACTTACAACATTGTTCACCAGGAAAAGGGAACATCAGATTAATTCCAGGCCTGCCACAGACTTCACAGACTCTGGGCAAAGAGTTTGAGACCACCAAACATCACAGATACGGAGCACCAGAAAATGTGCCAGAGCCTGAACTACACTAATTTTTGTCCAGAGAAGCTGTGGCTGTCCCATCCCTGGAAGAGCTCATGGCCAGGTTGGACAGGGCCAGGTTGGAGCAACCTGGTCTCATGGAAGGTATCCCTGTCTATGGCAGGGGGTGGAACTGGATGATCTTTAAGGTCCCTTCCAACCCAAACCATTTTATGATGCATGATATTCTGCTGGTATGGGCAAGAACCAGGAAGAAAGTGTCAAACAGACCTTACAAAGCTAAAGGTAGTCATAAGCAGGGAGAATGGAAGTGTAATCCATTTCTAACAGTAAGCTAAATAAAAAACAATGTGGTCTCAACAGCACTACTCCCTCGGGTTAACTTCAGTGCTCTAACACCACAAAACAGAGCGAAGAGATGCAGAATTAAACCCCAAACTCACAGCAGACTCAGTGATGTACATGGGCCCACATAGGCACCATGGCCAGGACCAAGTACCTCCCCAGCACTACCCCTTCATTTCAACTACAAGACTCCGTGTCACCGTGTTTTTGTATCAAAAGTCACTAAAAATACAAACCACAGACAAAGTCGTCAGGGTCCACACTGAGAAGGCTTTGTCCTGCCAACCACTCAGGGTGAGCACAGCTCACACTTACAGCCTGCAGCAAATGGCTCTCACTGAGCCACTGGGGCAGCCATTTCAACTGGCAATCGCAAAGCAAACTGCTTGTGTTCAACACTCTGCAGAAACAGGTCAAAACAAAAGGGTGAGTGAAGTTTATTTCATGTGCATACGTGTGATTTCATGCAGCAAAGCAACCTAAAGCGTAGACATAGAGAAACATCAGATTTACAGTATTATTTTACATGTATGGTTATTTATTATGAAATCTTAGCTATTTATGCTAGATTTGGTCGCTCTATGTCAGCATTAAAACCTTACATTTCACTTTAATCCTGAAGAATATAAACTCAGAGTTTCAACTTCTAAAAAATACAATCCCAAAAAACACTAAGCCTGTCTTTACAATTATCTCATCCCTCTTTAAAGCAATTAAAAGGAACATAACACTGCAGAGCAGCTCCACATTTCAAACTAAACACACCTGCCATTATTAAATGAGCAGAGACCTCAATTCTCATTTTAATGCCAACTGATAAATATTTAAGGCCAAAAGTGATTTTTCTCATACAGGTATCAACTGCAGCTCATTTTCTCTGCTCCACAGAAAAACTACCAACAGGAAACAATGATGGGTCTCTTCTTTCCTACCACCTGCTTTCAAAGTTTCCTAAATATTATGTACGAGTATGATTGACTTAAATGCTGATCTGTCCTAAGATGACTCCAGTAACGGGAGAAGAGAGGCACTGAACAAGCCAGGATTCCATCCTGCTTTTTGCCTGTACATATCAATAGCTCATCACTTTTAAAATACATCAGAGAAGGCAAAAAAAGTCTTTAACACCCGAAATTGTCTCCTCACACTGGCAGATCTTGCAGATTAAGTCCATCTGGCTAAGGTTAACTAATGGAATATCAATTTTAGACCAGATTACAAAACAGTCAGAGACTTTATCTCACAGAAAGGACTGCATTACAGTAGGATTAGTCTTGGGTATGAAGGTCACTTCACATTATACTACTTCAGATGTCTGAAGACCACAAGAGACCCTATCAGCTTAAACATCTGCTGAGCACATAAAAACTCTTGTCTGCTGTGAATTTTAAAGCCTTTCCCTAGCCCCCCAAAATAGAAGAAAAAACACAGGGTTTGCTAATTCCCCTGAGAGATTCCTGATGAATTATTTCTTTTGTTCACTGCCTACACGCAGTGCTGAGCTTGCTGCAAAATCATAGGATAGGAAAAGCTTAATGGTTCGGTACGGCAAGAAAAAAATTAACTCCTACTAACTGCAACTAAGGAAATGCAGGTGAAGATTTTATCAAACCTTAAATCTAAATATGCTGCTACCGACTTTGAGTCAATAATTTACCAGCATTGCTGTAAATACTTCATGATGAAAGCAGACACACTTCAGACAACTTCGACCAACCCTACAATGGCTGAAGGATCCTTTCCAAGGTAGGGCTTGTAAAGAATCTCTAAATAATTGTCATGAACTTACAGCTCCTTCAGCTGAGCCTGGGCAAAGGCATTTTCTTGGATGGACATTATTGCATTGTTGCTTAAATCTCTGTAAGTTAAGCAAAGAGCACAATAATGAGTCAGTGTGATTTCATATGCTGCCTTCAGTTAAATTCTTGAAAATCTGACACAGAATACAAGACTGAAGTTGACAAATAATTAGGAGTTTTACAAATTAAAATACTTACAGATGTTCAAGTCCTTCAAGACCAGAGAATGCTTTTTTGGTAATTGATTTAATTTGGTTTCCTTGCAAGATTCTGAAAACAAAGGCCCAGAAACCAGTCCGAATGTCAATATGAGTTCACAAACACGACCCAAAAGAAGTTTCCTATGATGCTTAACTACATATTTTTTTCTAATTCTAGCTGAGATAAAGGATTAAATACTATTTTTTTTTTAGCTTAAAGGCTCAAATAAATTTCCTGAGAACAGGGTTTCTTTTCTATTCTCAACTTAGAGATTTGGGCTAGAAATGTGTCAGAAGATAATTTAAGTTAGGAGGATGAAACAGCAATAAGTAGAACTTCGGAGTGAAGCAGTAACTTCCTAATACCAACCTGCTACCACCACACAACTTCCCAGACTGCACCCTCACACCAGGCTATTTGTTATAAGCAACGTTTGTAATTGCACAGGTTGGAGCTTCCTGCAAAGCACATGGCACTGGATGAAAAGTGCACAGCCTAAGTACTGAAAAGTTTTTTAATGCAACAGTGTTTTGAAATTGCTCAAAAATACTTGCTGGTTTGGGGTTGTTTTTTTGATACACAGTAACTTTTACCCAATCAAAAGAAGCACAAAAAGTGACAATCATCAACAGGAGGGAGTGAGGTATTCAATAATGAATGCAGTCAAATACTTATGCTTAATCTCATCAACATGGTGCTGTAAGGAAATCCAGTGCTACATGGATCCGATGCTCCTGAACAATGAACCCAGGACTATAGCAAGAGGTTGTGGCGCACAAGTGGGAACACCATGGGAAAGGCTTTCTGCCTCGTGTCATTGATTTACAATTGCTTAATGTTTTGTACTCTCCCTCTCTGCATGCCTGGGAAGTGCTGTCATTCCCCTAGTTTGTAATACATACAGTTTATCCAGCCTGCTGAGTCCCACAAAAGCTTCATTTGCATCTTCTATGGCCCAGGAAATCTCATTGTTCCGCAAGTCCCTGCAGGAGAAGACATTTNATACATACAGTTTATCCAGCCTGCTGAGTCCCACAAAAGCTTCATTTGCATCTTCTATGGCCCAGGAAATCTCATTGTTCCGCAAGTCCGTGCAGGAGAAGACATTTCTTAGAAAGAAGCCTTGGAATATCATCGTGACCGGGGCTAGTGGTGAGCTGGGAAAGACAGGCCAGGTATGGGGCTCCGGCCCAGCATCACCTGGAAGGTCTCAAATCTTTTACAAAACGAAGCTTGTCAGGAGATGAATTTTCTTACTTCAGAAGTGCAAAAGCGAAAACTGTACATGATAAGTGCTGCAGCCAGAACCACAGACAAATTCTGCAGCACAACTTCTTGATGTGGCACTTAAGGAAAGCCCCGGTCTGACCAGCACTTGTCATGTGATGAACTATTTGCCAGAAGCTGGGAGAGGCTCCTGAAGCAAGTTGGTTCATGTAAGGGAATTAACCAATACACCAGCAGCATTAATCTTCACGAGTAACAGGCTTACACCAGCATTAGCATATTACGGGATTACACCCAGGTTACAGTGTAGGCCTGCCAGGCACACCCTGGTGGATTTTGAAAATGAAGTTGATATTCTGCTCACAAATCTCATTATCAGCTAATGGGATTTCTGATTGACCTCAGCACAACACTTCAGCCCCTCATGGAGCAGAGGCCTAAAAAGCAAAAGCGATTGGGCAATACAGTTTGGAGAGGACTAAATGCTTTTTAGAGAGAAGATGAAATAAATTAACTCGCATTTTTAGCCTGAAAGGCATGGACTGAGGCAAGAGCATGTGTTTTGATATCACCATGCACAGAGGAGTGTGTTTAAAGGAAATCACACTAATAAAAACTAGTCTGCACTGTGTTCTACCAGATATTCTATGCCAACAGCTAGACAAAGCTTCCAAATGAGTCAACTGACACAAAACTAGCTGCATACACAGGCAACTGTATATATCACTCATACAGCCACCTCTTTACTTGTGCTAATGAGGGAAAAATGAAGTATCTGCTTTCCCTTATGCGAGACTGTGCAGAACACCATCGTGGAAGAGACTGGGATCAACCTCCAGCATACCATCAGTGGTAACACACTATTTTCTTATTTTTCTTACTTTGAAATACAGAAGTCTTGTTAAAACCAAACACAGCAGCCACTTCCACATTTTTTATTTATACACTTCCAAGTTTAGGACAAAAAGAAAAGAATTTCGTATTTCAGGCATCACAAGGTCTGAATAAATATGGCCTTGAAACTTGTTCACGTTAAATCTTTTCCTCTTTGAAAATTATTCAGGCTAAGGTACCCAACATGGAGCTGAACTAATAATGACTAGATCAATAATATGCCAAATTTATTTCCAAGTTGCTAATTCTTGTGATTTAAAATACATTTCTAGAATTATCTCAAGGTCTGCTTCAGAACATTAGACTGTAAATGCTAGAGAATATAAATGCCAAACTGCTCACAGTATTATGAAGTAAATAATGTGGTAATGCGTAAAATTTCCAAACTTCAGCGCTATTCTTAGACATTTCTATAATCCTAACTTGCAGTTAACATATAGTTTTACCGTTTATTCTCCTACACTGCAGAGTGGCAGGAGCTGAACAAAGAGAAATATTTACACCAGCCATAGCACCAAACAGCCAGCATACAACCAACAATGGAACTAAAACCACACGGTACCTCTTGTTTTTTGAAGTATTTTTACACTCCACTACTCCGACCACTCAGCAAAATGAGTGAGCAGCCCAAAAGAAAAGCCCCTCATTGTGTGAGAGAGGAATTGGCTCCTCATGCCTGGCTGGGCACTAATGTTTGGAGCCTTGTTAATCACCACTGCCCTCCATCCTGCACATTCCAGCCTGAAAGCAAAGGGCCAGACCCTCACTGTTGACGCCCCTGAGAGCCCAGGAGAACCTACTAATTAATCTGCTCTTGTTCTTTTTCATGCTACTCTAAATCTAAGAAATTAGGTTTAATTATTTCATTAAAAGGTTGTATTAAGGTTAACAGAATATGACTGCTTACATAAATCTCTCTGGTGAGTTTGCTTATTTAAGCATTTATTTAATGAGGTGACAGAGGGGTTATAAACTTTCACTCCTTTCTCAAGTACTGTTGTTTAGAATAATTACAACTGTTCAGATCTACTTGGAACAGGACTGGGTCTTTTCAGAAATATCCAAGATCTCCCATGAAAAGTTCTGGCGAGTGCAAAGCTGTGCCTTCAACAGCAAGAAGCAACTCCACATCCCCTGTTATGTTTGTGAGGTTGGCACATGATCAGGATGGGCTAAACCACACCTTCTACAACACAAAAAGGTTCAGTCCTTGGTTTCTGAGGTTCCAAACCCAAGGAAACGCTCTGGAATAAAGAGCTTCAAGCTATTTGCTCCACAACTGGCATTTACACAAGGCATCCACACCTCTCAGAACCGGCAGGACACACATCTGAGCACCCAAGGTCACCAAGTCACTGTTTCTTACCACCTCTAAAACTGAGCGGTTGATTTGTTTTAGCTGGGCTGCAATTCTATCATCTTAGCAAGCCAAAAGATTATCAGCCCTACCACACCTGCAGGCAGGACAGCACCAACAACGATCACAGGCTTCCACAGTGCAATATCCATTGTCTCTACTCCAAAAGCTCCACTCAAACTGAAAATGCATTAAACTGAAATTTCCGTTTGAAGTTTTCTGTACTTACAAGGTTTGAAGATTTGTCAGACCTCTAAAGACACCATCGGCAATGTGACTTATGCGATTGTCACTCAAGTTTAGCTTCTCCAATAAGCCAAGTCCCACAAAGGCAGATTCCTTGAGGCGAGTGAGCTGATTGTATGACAAGTCTCTGGAAACATTCAACACACACTTTAAAGGCAAGCGGGGGATTATTTATTAAGCTACTATCTGACTTGATTAACTATTGTGTTCTAATTTCTCTAACAGAGTACTTATAGGCAAAATACAGCATTACCATGGGCCTAGCAAGGAAATGAAGTACTTCCTTTGGTAATTCATTCTTGCAAATCAATAATCGCAACATTCCAAAGATCCCCAATGAAGAGCAGCCCAGGACTTACAGCTCAGCAAGTCTTTGGCAGAATTCCCATGCATCTGGGCTGATCCTGGTGATGGCATTCTGGCTAACATAGAGTTGTTGCAATGTCCGCAGCCCATACAGCCAGCCCTTGTTTACTTCTGTTAAGTTATTATGTTCCAGTTCTCTAATGAATTAGAAGGAAAAACATTTGCCAAATAGATAATCAGTGAGACATCTATTTACAAAATTTCACCTTGTGGACCTCAAAATGATTTACTAACTTTAAGCCTTAGACAACACACAATGCATGATTGTTTCAACCCCATTGAAATAAAAAGAGTGAACTAAAGTATATGAAGAACTGAGTAACTCAACACCTGCTGCAGGGATCCAGTAGCAAAACAACTTTTTAAAAAAGAAGTCTTTTGCTAACATTGCATCACACATCCTTGTGTTCACGCTGTCAAAGTCACGGAGGAAAGAACAACTCCCTGTTATGGGGACTGCAAATGAAAACCAACAAAAAGCAACTACAGAGGCAAACATTCTTGATCACCATGTGGGAAGATGCTGGAAAGAGGACCAATACAATGGAATCACAAGACTGGTTTGTGTTGGAAGGGACCTCAAAGATCGTCCAGTTCCAACTCCCTGCCATGGGCAGGGACACCTTCCATTAGACCAGGTTGCTCCAAGCCCTATTCAGCCTGGCCTCGAACACTTCCAGGAGCGGGGGAAGTGTATCTTTCTGCTTCTGAAGTAACCAGACATGACATAAAAATAACGGGAAAATACTCTTTTCCTATGATTTCATCACTATCTCAGTACAGCCTTGATGTAAAGGAAACCATACAG
>VYZQ01032361.1:2444-14715 GCA_013400655.1 Mystacornis crossleyi | reverse complement strand
CACCCCCCCCCCCCCCTTCCAGTTTAAAGCCATGACCCCTTGTCCTATCCTATATCACTGCAGAGTACCATGCACTGGCATACCCTCACTTTAACAGCTCTGTGTCTTAGAGAAGGATACAGAGCTAGTCTCCCTTGTGCTTTTTTAAAAATTTTTATAGTTGTGCATTTTTCACTGGATGGACAGGATCTCAGTCTTTGTTCGTGTAGCGGTGCCTTTTTGTTTGCGTTTATACTTCATATTCAGTTAGCATTTTGTATCCCAGTTGGTTCGTTCCAGGTACCCCCTTCCTATATCCCCCGATGATATGTCCCCTGGTTGTTCCTCCCTCGGGGCATGTCCCCTGCCTTCCCCCCATCCCTGGGAGGCATGTCTGTCATCTCGGGACCCAGCTGAGCTGCTAGAAAGGCCTAGGCTGGGCGTCGAGTGGTTGGCTGTGTCCCCCAGAAATCCCCCCTCTCCTGAGAATTGGTCCCTAGAAGTGTCCTTTACTCCTCAAGCCATCCCCTGAATCTGCCCCATTGGTCCTTCGTCACCTCCTGTCCCTTTCTCCACACCCCTTTTATGAGAGCGATTCGCGTGGGATTTGGGGCTCTGCAGGGACGGATTTCCCAGGGTGAGGGGGCTCAGCCAGGGTCCCTGATAAACTTGGTCGGCAATCGCCTCTCAGAGTCCTCCCTTCCTTCTCGCCGTAGTCGCATGCCTGCTGGTGTGCTTAGCACAGGAGTGAATCCAAAGGAGCGAGGAAAAGAAGCCCACGGGATCGGCGGGGGGTGGTCTTCCACTAAGCCGTGCCCGTCCCGGTGCCGGCGGGGGCAGGGAGCCGGGTCACCGGAGGGACAGCTCCGGGTGTAAACACACCCCGTGACAGTTCGGGCTACTTTCCATAGTCTAATCAGTAAGAAATGCTTTGGAGAAGTATAAATTACTGGTCCCCATCTCTAGAAGGAAAAGGCCACATGGAAAAAAGTTCTGTTTTCTTTAACCATATATATATATAGTGGAAAAAGTAATTTCCTCTTTTACTACATACGGCCTCCTGGAAGTGGGTGCTGCTTTGAATTTCCAAAGGGTGGAAGTTTGGGTAAAAAGTTCACACTAATTCCTCTGGAATTACATATTTTTTTCTGTGTGTAGACAATTACCTTTTTATTGTGCAGTATTTAGCTTGCATGCTGAGTCTCCTTCTGGGTAACTAATTTTTAGATGTTAAAATGTTAAATTGATACCAGTAAGAGATAAAATGAAAATTTCCATGAATTTCAAGGTCTTGAGATTAGAAGAAAATTTTACTGGAACATATTTGCAGTGATTAGTTTATATATATTAATATTTTATGAGATTTCTAATATTTAAAGTTAGAAATACTAACCAAATGGGATAGAATTATTGTGTCAGAATTTTGTGTATGGTTTCAGTCCACTGAAGAGTGATTCATGCATAAAATATTCACTACTGGTTCTTGTCTCTTCAGTGTACGAGATCACTGCTGTATTTTTTTCACAGATTTCTGTAGTCTTTAGCCCGTAAAGGACAATTCTAATCATCTGTGCTGTACCTGACTGCAAAATGAGCATCTGCTTAAAAAAGAGCTTTATGTTTTCAATATCATAAATTTTACCAGCTAAAACCAGCCAAGCTTGAAGAAGTGGATTACTGTGTGATATCAACTATCAATAGCCCTCACTGTATTTATGTGAAAAAAATTTTGATCAATGCCGAAGTTGTATTCCAAGATACTACATTACGAAAATCTTTCAGGAAAAGTAAGGGAAATCTCATAATTGCAGACATATGATATGAAAACATGTCTGGAAAAAGTTCAAAAGAATATATGGTTTAGTTCTTTCCGTGAGGGTGAAGTAAGCAAAAGAGCTGTCTTTTCAAGTGTAATGTTCTGTGACTATATATTTTATACTATCTAATGTGATTATTCTCTAACTGTCAAACTCTTAGGTGTGCCATATATTCAGTTATGATAGAATAGCAGATGCTTGCAATATAAAATATTATTGTCCCTGCCAGTTCTTTCTTCTAAGTTGGGTAGCACTAGCTGTTCAACTTCAGCAGGAGAGCAGGTAAACCAGTGGCTCAGACTGTGAATACTACCAGGCAGAAGACAATTGGCTGTATGTGTTTGGGAAGAGTGCAGCTGCAGCTGCAGCTGGTATGGCTTGGCTGTACATTTTTATAATACCCGGACTAAACAAAAGTGTCACGTTCTCAATCTATGAATTGAAAAAAAAAATATTTAAGATAGATGATCAGTCCTGTGTTATGCTTCCCTACCTGGACAGTCTAGACTGGGAAAACTGGGGGTGTAGGGTCCTGGAAAGGAGACGTGCTGCACAGAAGAGAGATTGCCAAAAGGAAGAGGTGGTCTTGGGGTAAATATTAGGGGGGAAGGAGGGAGGGAGAAGAAAGGGCAGGGGGGGAGAAGGGAAGGCAAGGAGGGAAGGAGTTACAGGAACTAGAAGGTGAAGATTGTGGCTGGAGAATAAAACTGGGAAATAGGGAAAAGTCCCAGAAAAAAATGGACTCAAATGCGGAATCAAACCACTACATCCCCAGGAATGGTGTGTACTGGTGCAACATTCTGTTCAACTTTCCTGGGTAAGAATTCACCTCCCATCTGGGGACTGGGGACCCAGGGAACCCAGTGTTTTGGGGGGAGACAGTGAGCAGATCTGCCAGTAACTGAGTAAGGTATAAGGGAATATTTCAGGTTTTTAAACTCCGTTATCCAAATCCAGTCTGAGTTTACCTCAACTCAAATTCTTTTAATCAGATTAGGGATTTAGCCAAATTTTTCTTACTAGAAAGTTATGTTTGCCTTATTATAACTTGCATCTGACTTTGACTTGTCCTCTTTAAATGTTTAGTATATTCTTAATGCTTAAAGTTATGCCGTACTTAACAAGATTTTAGGAATTGCTGTAGTGTCATGAATGAAAAAGTGTACACTTTTCAGTTGTAATAACAAAATCCTTTGATATGTAGTTCTTTATTCTCATATAGTTACACAAGATTGAGATTTTCATACATTTCTCCCGTTATTACTGTATTCAAGATTATGTTCATCCAGATGCTTTATCCTTTTCAGTCTGTATTTACATCTGACATATAACTAGACTTTTACATTTAACTGTGTATATATGGCTTGATTTATATCCTATTATTTCGCAGACAGAAAAGGTCAGTGTAGTCCAAAATTAATTAAATTATTTATTTTTGAAGCCTTGTTTCAGGATCAAGGGGATAAGACATAAAATTGGATCTAAAATACCCTGTGACACTCATGTTTTTGATCTTCCTTTCCCTGGAAAGGATTAAGACCTGTATATAGATACCTGAATAGGAAACGACCTCATTATTTTTTCATATTTTGTCTCATATAATTATATCCTTCTTCGAAACACTTTTGATCTATGTTACCATGCATAAATCATATCTGAGTTCGCAGAGCAATCTGACCTTGGGAAAATTGGGCTTTTTCAGGTACAAACTCTATTTCAGAAAGTCAATACAGGTTTGTAGAGATCTAGTTGCAAAAAATGTTGGAAATAGGAAGACATTGTTTCTTTTGCAAAGTTTCATATTAAATTAATTTCTGAAGTCTAAGCATACCTAATTTTGTGCAGGTAAAATGAGCTACTAGCAAAACCTATCAACAAATACAAAAACTTGGTAATAAAACCTACTAATCTCTGAGTCTCAAAAATTAAGGAGTAAATTCCTCATCTACCTGAAACTGTTTCTGAGATTATCCTATTTCCTCTCAATCCCAAAAGCAATGCACAAGACAGGGAGCAGGGAAGCAAATACAGCTGCATGTAAAACCTCTTGAGCCTTTATTGCAGAAACCTTAGGATTAGCAAAGCTGTAAGGAAAAAGCTAAATAAGAAGCATTGATGGTGATTGGATGATCACAGTTTGCTCAAATATGATAATTTATCATGTATTACAAGAGAACCATTCTCTTGTGTATCTGAAAGCATTTAAACTAAATAAAAAATTACTGCTAGCTGACCTTTTGGATACCCACATGTGAAGAAGAGTTTAGGACTTGTATGAGCTGAGTATTTTCCACTGAATCATAAGGATTAATTTGGGTACTGGTGAAATGAGGTGCCATGGAAACTGAGTATTTTTTAAATCCACTCAGTGGACCTGAAGGAAATGACCTGATGAAGTATCTTGCTGGGCCATGAGGTCAGCCTCCCTGATTTACACAGAGCATGTTCACAGCAGCTACATGAGGTCAGATGAAGTTTTCATCCATCCCAAGACTCTGACAGTTACCCACAGCAGATGTTTAGTGAAAAATAACAAAAGAAATACTCTTACCCTATTTACGGACAGTAAACATAACCTTCCATCTCAAGCAATTTAGGGAGCTCCTGGCTGATTTTTCTTCAATAAAGTGTCTAATTACTTTTTGCCCTCATAGTTTGGGTCTTTCCCTTTTGTGGCAGTAAATTCAACTGCTTACTCACACACTATGTGAAAAAATACTCTTATTTCCTGTTTTTTTAGTTGTTGCTTTATAATTTCTTTGGGTGCTTCTTAATTTTCATCTTTTTCCAGGTTTACTTTTTTGTAATTTCATAATTTTATTGATTTCTATTATAGTACCCTCTTGGGTCACTCTTTCAATCACTCCTTATATTTGAACTTTGGAATGTCTTTCACCTTCTTTGTTACTGGTCTCACACTTTTTCCAGATTTAGTAAAACCCTTCTGAAAGAAGGAGGTGGTATGACAGAATTAGTGTTTGAGATGTGCATTTCTTAATCTACTGACACAAAGAAAGCTTTGAGTCCTTCCTCAGCAAAGAGAATTTTGACCTGGTAGTAAGAGTCTACATACTTACATCAGATACTTCATAATAATTATCATTCTATCATAGAACTACAGAATCATAGAATATGTCGTGTTGGAAGCAACCCATCGGGGTCATTGAGTCCAGCTCCTGGCTTGCTCAGGACACCCCAAGAGTCACACCATGTGCCTGAGAGAGTTGTCCAAACATTTCTCAAGCTCTGTCAGGCTTGGTGCTCTGACCAGTGCCCTGGGGAGCCTCTTCCAGTGCCCAACCCCACCTCTGCGGCAAAAACATTCTCCTGATATCCAGCCTAAACCTCCCCTGTCTCAGCTTCAGCCCATCCCCTCAGATTCTGTCACTGCTCACAAAAGTGATGAGATCAGTGCCTGCTCCTCCTCTTCCCCTCACAAGGAATTTGTTGACTGCAATGAGTTCTCCCCTCAGTCTTCTCTTCTCCAGGCCAAATGACCTCACCCTCTCCTCATAAGGCTTCCTCTCCAGACGCTTCACCCTAAGAAAAGATCTAGTTTTACATTAAATTTAATTTGTCTCACTTAAGATTGGATCATATATGTTTATATTCATATACTTTTGAAAATACTCTGTAGAAAAGCTCAATTCATATGAAGAAGCTTTTTAGTATTGATTCCTTGTGGTATCTTCTGATACATCCTTGTTGGGGAAATTATTTCTTAACTGTGAATTTATGCTTTTGAATTAACAAAGCCAAGTTAGTGGTGGAGATTTTATCCAGGTATATTATTAGTGTTCAGAAGTTATAAATCTGTCTGGATTTATAAGTGGTACTTTATTTTAATCAATTAAATTGGTACTGCTTTAGTGTCTCTTTAGTTGTTTCAATACTTCCAGCAACATTAAATTTATTATAAAAATGAGCTCCTAGTTATGAATAGTGCATGAAAGTATAGAAGCAGACAGATAAACATTTATGTTTGAGTCAAATTTATTTTATTGTTATTTTACACCCTTCTACTTCAACAACCTTAAGACAGATGAGGATTAACCTCTTGATTTATCTACAACCATTACTAGCAAACTTATAGTAACATTCTGCATTTCCCTGGTCCTGGCTTCTCACCCCTATTTCTCTTCCCACTCTCCATCTTTTGGTGATCACATATCCAAAAGATCTTTGGGTGGAATTACTTTGATGTAATGTTGTGCTGTTCTAGAGGCAGTGTCTTTACACATGGATTTTCTTGGAAGCAGCCCAGTTCTGTTTATATGAAATTGCACTGACGTGGCCAGACCACAGGTGTAAACAGACTTCATTATTTTCCTCCTCTCGGTCTTCAGGGTGCATACCTCATATACTCCTTTTGCATACCTCATATACTCCAGGATGTATCTTGCAGAAAATTTTTACTAATAAATCCAACTCACCTCAGGAAATCTTAAACTCCCCAGTCTGAATTTTGAGCACCCTTTGTTTCTCTTTAAACATGTTAAATGACTGTTGCTTCATGAAAACTCTCCTTCCAGGGAATATATATAATTACTTCAGGTGTGATCTGTGGAGGAAGGGAAGGATTGCAACTGGCTACTTAGTGGATTTTGTTTCTTTTTGTTTGTTGTGATAAGATTTTTGTCTCAGACAGTGAGAAGAGGTCTTGTCCCTTTTTTTGATGAAAATCAATCACAATTCAATTAAAACTTTCAAGGAATTACTTCCCATTTTCTTGCACCTTTTGAATGTTTAATTCTGAATGGCAGTGGTCACTGAAGAACGTTTCTTCCCTACATTCCCTTGGTTTTAGTGCAACCAAGCTGGAAAGCATAGAGTATAGGAGACAATGCTGTTAGCATTTGTATCATATTTAGCACCTCACAATATTTCTTGTGATAAGAACAGCTGGTTTCAGGTTTTTTGGTATCTATTCTCTTCACTTATTGCCATGCCCATGCCATGTCTTACAATCTGTGCGGAGAGTACTGAGATTGGTGGGTCACCATCTCCTACTTTGGAACATTGCAATACTTTTCCACAACATACTCTTCCTATGAATTGAACTGATCCAAGACTCATTACAAATACTGGATATTTACATTTAATTCAAAAATCATGATATATTAGTTGACTACAGAATGACAACAAAATATTTGTTTTTTCATCTGTAGAAAATTCAATCCTATCATGTATCCGTAAGAAGATTTCCAGTAAAAATAAGAACTAAACCAATGAATTGGATACTAATGAATCCTCATTTAATACTGTGTGAAGTACTCAACACCCTTATTCAATAAAGGTTAACTCTAAGAGTTTTAGGAAAAAAAAAAAAAAAGCCTGTAATTATCAAGAGGAAAAGAGCTCTACTGTGTGTAAGGCAAAGAATAAAGGATGTGCTAAGTAATGTTACCTATATCAAAGGTGGAGGGGATCTAGGATTCTTTAGGAGTTCTGACAATGTGAATATGGGGAACAAAGAGCCTTGAAATGGCTTCAACTCATTATCTTATTAAAAATAACAGATGTAAGTGGGCACTGAGAGAAAAATAAATTCTTTGTAACTTTAGATCTTTAACTTGAATCCTCTGAGGCATTACTTACGAGATACTTATCAGATTCTCGCTGGAAAATTCTTAAAATCCTGCATGAACTGGACAATTTGCACAGTGAGAATATTTCTGTTTCACTATTGAAAGTTCGTAAAGGTATTTGTGCACCTGAATCTTATTCATCAAGGGTCTGTATTCTGATGTTTTTTAAATCAGCAAATCAGACCTAAACAGGAATTAGGCAAATAGTTACCTTCATGGCTCTGTGACTGCATAATCAAAAAAAAAGTAATGAGAAGAAAATCTTCATGTAAGATACTAGCCTATTTTTCTCTTTAAATATGTGCATGAAAATATGATTGACAATTAGGAGAAAATAAGGATTAGTTCTGAAAAGAAACAAGAATTTACTGGTAACGATAGTTGAAAAAAGCAAAATCTTAATTGAATTATCTTTTCTATGATCATAGGTACAAAACTGATGCAGAAAAAAGAGTGATAAAATCAGAAGGAATTTTTTGACTGTGTGGGAATACTTGTGCTACCTGGATACTTGAGAGATACATATGTGTAAGTAAGAGATTGGAAGCATACAAATACATTGAGATCAAATTTTGAACACAAGATTCATGAAAGCACAATTATAAAAAAACAAATTCTTAAAGAGTTAAAGAGAAAACAACCTTATAAAGATGATGAAAAAGTATTTTAGAAATAGTTTTAGAAGTTTTTTTGAGATATGAGCACAAAGCTATTTGTTGACTTGATTGCCATGCCAGGGTAACTTTGTCTCTGGCAAAACAGAGGTTTTTCATTTTCTTCACTCTGTAACCTTTTAAAATTGCAGGAGTTCAATGGAACAAGTTTGGAACATCCATCATCCTCATCGCAGCTGCTCCAATGTCCAAAATGGGAAAGAAATTAACAGTTCATTTGTGAAAAGTGTGCTTTCTTCCCCAAGTGCCTGATGAGACTTCTCCCTCCATGTGTCTCTTGCAGATAAATCAGCATTCATACTTCACCACACAAAACCTACATAAAATAGCAAAAGCATACAGTAAAATACCTGGAAACAATGAAGAGAAGCACAGAAAATTATTTCAAGTTCCTGAAACAAAGAAAAAGTGAACAGTCAACATTATAGAAACAATATACGTATTTCAATGACAGACAGGTCAGTAAATAACATATACAGAATGAAATTTTCCTATATATATTATTCAATTAAGAAATTAAAAATTAGAAAATTAAAAATTAACATTAAAAAGAGTAGCCATAGAATCTGTGCCACAGTTCAGTCATTCCAATTTGACTTACGAAATGTAAAAAAAAAAAAAAAGAAAAAGTATCCAGCTCAAAATACTAGTCACCTGATGCTGTTTAAAGACTCATACTGTACATGGAGCATTCAGCTCCATCCTTAGAGCAAAATCCCATTTCTAAATGCATCTAAATTTTAGTCTGTCTGGGTTTTTACTAGTTCCTGGAGACACTCAGCAGAAGTAAGTCCAGGACAAAGCCATTAAGTGCAGTAGATACAAATTATTCAGAACAACATGGATTATCACACTTTCATAAGTAATTTGTGGTTCCTCATGTGCTCTGTATTGTTTGTGGTTGTCTAGTACATGTAGTTTTTTAAATGGGGAGACAAAATCTTCATAGGCTTGTTCATTTTTGGAGGTTACTCCAGTGAAGGGACTTCAGGCTCAAGTGCCTGATTTGGGCATGTGTAGTGCATCACAGACAACATTATCAAGAAGTATTCTCATTTACCAAATTTTCAGCATGCCTGACCTGATTCTGATTCTCCCTGTGACCTGACCTGCGTACACCACAACACATGCTGTTATGTAGCACACAGCTTAGCATGGGCTGCAGGTGGTGGTGATGGTGTGCCTCCAGTGTGCCCCCAGTCACCTGAGCGTGGCAGAGAGCACAGGAGGACGTGGTTTCAGAGAGCTTTTGGAGGAAGGCATAGACACCCCAGGGAAGGGTATTATGACAGAGCCAGAAGGATCTAGGGATGCAGTCTACTCAACGCCACTCTCTGTCTACTGTGTCTGGATTGGCAGGTGGCATCTCCACTGTCTCTGGCCAGAGTGTCTTGGTAGTCTGTAAAGACAGAAGAATGCAGTCTGGATGATAAGATTCATGTTTCCATATCTGCATCCCTCAGTCTCTGCACTGATGTGGCCGTGATATTAAAGTGTACAGATCCTGTGCTGCTCATGGCAGTGCCAACCATGACCTCCTTCTGATTCCCACAGCTATTCTCAGTAACCGTATTTCCAGGTGTGGCTGTTGCACACTGGGCTGCTAGAGTCTCTTGAATATCCACCTGTGGTGCTTCTCAGGAGAATAACTCTGCCACTGTGGAGAATGACAGTAAGAGCAGCAGCACTATCCACAGCATTGTCCTCAGTGGGCCAGGTGCTCTTAAGTCATCCTCCAGTGTGTCCTGATAGTATTATCTATCCAGAATAAAATCATGTCTCATAAGAGATAACTCCAGATGTGCTGAAACAGATCAGGGTTAGATACAAGAAAAGCTGTAATTATAGTAAAAATCAGTGTTGCATTGAATTCAGTGGGAAAACTCTATTTTAGTGCATCTATATTGTGTTTGCTGAGAACTCTGCAGATGCACACAATAAAAGAAAGTGTTACCTCAGAAATGGCATATTGGCATCAATCATTTTCTGAGCTATTGTATAACTTCAGTTTTCCAGGTGTTTTGGGGCAACAAGGGGCCATATTTTCTCAAGTCTTATGAAGGTAAACCTCAGTTGTAGTAAGATGAAGTATCATTCTCTAAGTGTCACCTAGAGAGCTGTGTGTCTTAATATGTGGAAACATTAGGTTTCAAATTATAGAATAGTTCATGATTCCATTGAAGATTTAGATGTTTCACTTTTTCTTAAACTGTGTAGAGGCCTCAGTAAATCTTTAATTTAATTACTTCCTGTTCAAAAAATGACGTTTCACCTGCAAGTCCTTTATTTTCACATTTTACAAAATAATTAATACAAGAATTTTCATATATGAAGATGCTAGCTGAGTCAGTGTTTTGGTCAAACTCCTTTTAAAACTACGGGCTTATTATAAAACTAAGGCTTAGGTGTGGAGGAGAAAATTTTCCTGGACTTTATCTCCATAAGGATGGACTAAGACCCAAAATAGTTTGAGGCTATTAATACTGCAAATTTTTGTGCTAGACATTGCAGAAACTTTAGCATTAAAGAGGCAATTAAAGAAGAATCAGAAAGTAAATCTTATAAGCCTCTAGTTCTTGAAATTCCCTAGAGTCACCAGTATTAAAAAAATGTTTTCCATGTTCCTGGAAAACTCTTATCAGTGAAAAATCGTTATTAAAAAGAAGACAGTGATAAATGTGATTCCATTTTTATTATCAATGTCAATAAAAATTAATCAACATATTAATTTTTATGAATTATCCCAGCACAACATACTTCTGATTACCAACATTAAATACACTGAAAGTACACTTCAATGGTTTTCAGTTGTGCAACATCTTTATTATTCATCTTGCCATCATCAAGCAGTAACATTGTTTTTATCTTCTGTAAGGCCCCAAAAAATTCACTCGACAAGGGTTTAAAAGGACTTAGAGTTGTTCATATACTCTGAGTGAGATACACAGGAGAAATACTGAAAAGATATTCTCATGAGGTAAAAACAACAAAACATGACTTTACTGGCAACTTTAGAAAATCAGAGAACTTTTTCAAAAGATTTCATGCAACATTCAGTCAACATAAATCACTCTTCAAAGTATAACTTGCCCATTCAACTTCGCAAACTCTAAGCCCATTCTCTTTTAAGTTACTCAAAAATTCTGAGAAGAAGGAATTAGAGGAAGAAGAAAGAGAGAAAGACAGAAAAGATATCGAAAAAGACATGTATAGATACCAACTCCTGGGCTCCAGCAGGNGAACTGACAGATACCCTCCAGCTATTATAAAAACAAAACAATATTTATTATGCAACAAAACCCCAAACTCAAACAAAAAACCCAATCCAAAAAAATCCACAAAACTTGTTATTGTGCCAAGTATCTGAAGAGGAAAATAAATGTGATGCATGTTCAAATGGAAGCAACCTCTTTACTCTCTCCTACCTCAGCCCAAACACATTCTGCCGTAAAGTAAATGAATGCTGGNTTGGGCCCTTCCCCCAGGTGGGACCTCTGATCATTTGGCCACTCTGGGCTGGACTGGGACTCTAGGCGTGGGGTGTGGAGATTGCCTCCTGTGTGCCGGGGATTGCCAGGCTGGAATACAGGCTCTAGGGATGGGGAGTGCAGGGCAGGGGATCACTTCACCTGAGCAAGGCCTGATCTGCCCCTTCCTCGCTCCCTCCACAAACAGCCCAAAATATCTCAAGATGTCAATCTTTCCAGCCTCTCACAACCTCATGGGTAAGAATGCTATAATGGGTTTCTATGTGCTTTGTTTTTTAATTTTGGAATTTGGATTTTTTCATTTTCCTGGAGTCTCATGGGAGCAACATGAGAAATATTTTTGCCACAGTCAGCAAACAGCATTTAGGAGCAAGGACTGTGCTTCTTGAAGGTAAATTTAAAGCTCTTTTAATTCAGGGCTTTCTGAATTTGTTTGAATGTTCAATGCCAACACCTTGGGGAGCTTCATAAATTTTAACAGAGATTTATTTTCAGTTTTGCAAGATGGTAGATGTACTCTTTCCAAGATCATGCTACGAACTGACAGATACCCTCCAGCTATTATAAAAACAAAACAATATTTATTATGCAACAAAACCCCAAACTCAAACAAAAAACCCAATCCAAAAAAATCCACAAAACTTGTTATTGTGCCAAGTATCTGAAGAGGAAAATAAATGTGATGCATGTTCAAATGGAAGCAACCTCTTTACTCTCTCCTACCT
>VYZQ01032360.1:0-30440 GCA_013400655.1 Mystacornis crossleyi | reverse complement strand
ATCAATTACATCACACTCCCACAGACCCTCTAAGGCAAGTGCTATGTGCTGACAATGGCAGGAACAACCCCTGGATGGCTGGAGAAGCACCCTGTGCCTCACAGCACTGCTCAGAACACCATCCTGGACCTTGAAAAGCAAGTCCTGTGGTGGCATGGCACCCCAGAAAGAATTGAATCAGACAACTGGGACTCATTTCAAAAGCAGCCTCATAGACACCTGGGCCAGAGAGCACAGGATTGAGTGAGTGTATCATATTCCGTATCATGCACCCGCCTCTGGGAAAATTGAACAGTACAATGGACTGTTAAAAACCACATTGAAAGCAACGGAAGGCGGGACCTGCAAACATTGGGATCTACATTTAGCGAAGGCCATCTGGTTAGTTAACACTAGAGGTTCTACCAATTGAGCTGGCCCTGCCCAAACAAAACCTCTGCATAACGTAGAAGGGGATAAAGTCCCTGTGGTGCATATGAGAAATGTGTTAGTGAAGACAGTTTGGATTAGTTCTGCCTCAAGCAAAGGCAAATGCACCCATGGGACTGTTTTTGTTCAATGACCTGGATGCACTTGGTGTGTAATGGAGAGGGACAAGGAAACACGATGTGGGTCTCAAGGGGATTTGAATTTTGAGTGAGAACAGTCCGTAATATTGGATTATGTAATACTGGTTGCTCAGTGACACTGCCACTGTGGGACATAACTACCACGAACAATGAGCATGAGGTGCTCCAGATACACCAGTCATGAATTCCTGATGCAGCAACCACCTGATTGCACACCAGCCCTTCTGCCCTGAAAGACATCTAGGATGTCTTCTAGGATGGATATCTAGGATGGATAGAACCCACAGCCATGGATAACATGAACTCAACAGACACCTTGGGGGGATGGCTATTGACTACGGAAATGATACCTGTGCTTTTGTATCTATCTATCTATCTATCTATCTATCTATCTATCTATCTATCTATCTATCTGTTAGAAGGTGTCAGATCTGAGCATGATGTAGATAGTATAGAACAAGGGGTGGATAATGTCCTGGTTTTGGCCAGGATAGGATTCATTTTTTGCAGTAGCTGGGAGCGGTATGGTTAGGGCCCAGAAGTTATTCACCACCACCTCACATCATTGCTGGGGGTGGGGAGAAAGGAACTCTCTTCCAGGCAGAAGGGGTTCCTTCTAGCTGAGTAAACATAGTGAATGGAATGGTCTGGTATTATTTATTGTCAGAAGCTTTTGTTCATTTTCTTATCTCCTTGTTGCTTCCAGTAAATTGTTCTTATTTCAACCTGTGATCTTTGCCTTTTGTGCCTCCAACTGGAAGCAAGAAGGGAAAGTGACATGTGGTTTGAGCGGGAGTACTAAATTGGAGAATATCAACATGCCTTAACAAAGGTGAAATCATGCCTGACAAATACTGTGACCTTCTACCATGGGACCATGCCCATTGGTGTATATGGGCAGAGCAGCTGACACCATCTAACTGGACTTAGGCAAAGCGTTTGGCATTGTCTTGCATGACATCCTTGTCTCCAAATGGAGAGACTTGGATTTGATGGGTAGACCAATCTGTGGATAAAGAACTGGCTGGATGGCCACAGGTAAAGAGTTTTGGTCACTGGCCCATTGTCCACGCGGAGACCAGTGATGAGTGAGGTGCCTCAGAGGTCTGTACTGAGGATGATACTGTTCAGTATTTTTGTTGGCAACACGGACAGTTGGATCAAATGGCACCCTCAGTAAATTTGCTGATGACACCAAGCTCTCTTGTTCAGTCAACACACCAGAGGGAAGGGATGCTATCCAGAGGGACCTGGACAGGCTGGAGAGGTAGGGCCAATGCAAACCTCATGAAGTTCAACAAAGCAAAGTACAAGGTCCTACACCTGGATTGCAGCAATCTCACTCATACCTATAGATTAGGTGCAGAAGTGATTGAGCAGCCCTGCAGAGAAAAACTTGGGGGTGGTGGTTGATGAAAAGCTCACCATGAGCTGGCAGTGAGTACTCCCAGCCCAGAAACCAGTGGGCTGCATCAATAAGGGCATGGTCAGCAGGTCAAAGGAGGGGGTTCTCCCCCTCTACTCTGCTCTTGTGAGACCCCACTCCAAGTGCTGCACACAGTTCTGGCATCCTCAACATGAAAAGGACATGGAACTGTTGGAGCAAGTCCAGAGGAGGCCACAAAGTTGATAAGAGCATTGGAGCACTTCCCCTACAAAGACAGGCTGAGAAAGTTGGGACTGTTCTGCCTGGAGGAAGTTATTGGTTGGAGACTGGGAGACAACAGACGTAAGTTGAAAAAAGAGATGCTCAGACTGGATATAAGAAAAATCTTTTTCACCATGAGGACAGTCAAACACTGGAAGAGGTTGCCCAGAAATGTTTTGCATACTTATTCTTGGAAGGCTGAGAAAATCTCTGATGGCCCTGCTTTGAGTAGAATTTTGGACGAGTGATATCCAACCTGAACAAGTCCCTTCCAACCTGAATTAGTCTGATTCTACATATTGCATGTTCCGCCATCTGAGGAAAGACTGACACACTTGCTCTCATTGCCTGTGTCAGTATTTCTAATGACATGTGGCATCAGCTCCTCCAAGCTCTGATTTCAAGGTTAGAACCAGGCATAAGGCCACCTGAATGACACTGTGGACAAGCTCCCTAAGTGTAAAGCAGGCCAAAATCCAGCATCATTTAGACAACTGAGTGACAGTCTTGCTGCCAAGTTTTTGCAGGAGCACTGTGACCCAAGGGCTCACTACTAGCATGTTGTGAAACGGGAGGTAGGAAGAGAATCAGTACTTCAAAAGGGACTTGGCTGAAAGCAAGCCCTGCCTCAGGCAGCATGAAGCCATATGCTGGGAAGGCCAGATTGTAGCTCTCTGCAGAAGCTGGTACAAAGCAGAAATCACCAGCCTTATGCTGATGCTGCTGGAAGGGAGGCAGAGAAACCATGTTTAATTCTCTTATTCAAGTCCCTGAGGAACCAAGACCTTCATTCTGTGTTCTGTGATCTTTTCTGTCATTTACTTGTTTTGTCCTTCATCCTTTTGCCTTAGTTTGGTCTTTTTTGTTGTTGTTGTTTTCAAGCTGTGAAACAGATATGTTTGTGCAGTTAGAGCTGTGTGACACTCTCCTTGTACCCTGACCCCCTCAGGCCAGAAGAGCACCTCAGACAAAGGCATCCAGAAGGCACAGGGTGCAGGCAGGATGGACACCATTAAAAAGGTATCAGGGGAAAGGAGTGAGAACTTCAGAGATATCCAAACCTTTGCCTTTAGTGAAAAAAAAAAGAAAAAGGTCTGCAGAGATAATCCCATGACTTCTGAAATTACGCACTCCTCGGACTGGTGACTGTCTCCCAGCTTTAATTCCTGAAGGACAGGAAAGGATTGCTGAGGGAGCGAGGGCATGTCATATGGGCACTCTCATACAAAATCTAATGTTACATAGCTCCAGGAAACCTTCTAGGGTGCTCTTTGTTCTGGGGCTTAGCCACTGCTGGCAGAACTGCTGGGTCATTTTAAAAGCAGTCTTGTCTTGCTGTGTGAATGTCAAACAGAAAGGCTCCTCCAAATTCTACCAGCTGGTAGACGATGCAAAGTGATGTGGACTAAGGGGCATAAGGCCTAACTTTAAACATTTGCTCTTTAAGCCACAGCTCAATGGCTGACCAAAACCCTGATATGGGTCACTACTATCCAGGGAGACCTGTATCACCCACAACCATGATGGAAAAGATTATTCTAAAATAACACACTACAGCTTTTGCAGAAGAATTGGCTGTTTGTCTGGCTCATTCAGAAGATGACAGTGTTCTAGATTATGCAATGTCCTATGTTACTCTAGAAGAGTTTTCTCCAATCTCCACAAATAGTTCTTTGAGTGACAAGATCCTGCAGGATCCTGGAGTTGTATCTCTGAACTCATGCAGTCACATAGGTCCTCTGCTGCAGGCCCAACATGGGACTGTATATCCCATTTTTCTAATAGAGGTGGTTACATTAACCTTTTGTGATGCCTCCATACTTCAGCTACCTCCAGAGAAAAACTGGACAGTATAGTAGTGCAATAATGTCTGTCCCACAGTGGGAGCAACTGTGAGTGGCCTGGACACAGGCAGCCCAAAATGGAGTCTGGAGCTCCAAGTTGTACACTGCTATAACAGCAAATTGAACAGTACTAGGGACTGGTCCCAGGTGTGAGAATTCAGTTGTCAACACTAGTTAATGGTTCAAGCCTTCCCCTGTGGGCTGTGGCCTGTGTCAGCGCACATGTCCCCAGGCAATGCACCAGCACAGCTGAGGAGTGAGCATGGGCGAGAACCTCCACTGCCAGTGGGCAGTCTGGACACACTTTGGAAGCAGACTGTGTGGACATGGCCAAGTAGTGGCACCATCAAAATCTCTTGACAGAGCTAGATCAGTGCAGTTTTGGGAGGGTAGAGGAGCCATGTCCGCAACAGGGCAGCCTTAAATGCCCTCAGTGAGAGAGAGAACTACAGTTCTATGACACAACTGCTCTGTCTGACTCTGCAGCATCACTTTATGGTTCATCCTCAGCAGAGGCACCAGCAACAGGGAGAAACTGCAAAGCTGTGCTACAAATGCAGAGACTGAAAGCTGTGATGGACATGTACTGTGGTGGAGTGCAACCTGGTTGGGATGGCCACAGCAGTGGATAGTGGAGATGAATTAGGGCAGGCTGAGAAGAGCAGTCAGAAGGGTAATGGGGTAACTTACAAAGCAATGTGTGGCTCTCGTATTCAGTATAGACATGACACTTCTGATATAAAATGCCCAGAGACTAAAATGTTGCATGAAATTTGGGGTGCACCACTTGGTGTGCTTTCTTGTCTGAGACTTCATCCAAGACCTCCATGTGCCAGCTTCCCACCTGCCAAATCAGGGAAATAATCGCAGAGGCACAGCAGTGCACGTTAGAAGGGACCTGCTCTGCAGCCCCAGCAGATGGTCCTGACAGCATGATTCCTGACTGCAGTTTGCTTGACCAGTACTTAAAGAATTCCAGAGACAGTGACGCCACATATACCCCAACAACTTTAATTACTAAGAAAGTTCTCCTTGGTGTGTCACTTCATTTTCCCCCCTCTAACTTCCTTGTCACCAAGGAGTGAACCTTCTGGCTATTTTATGAGGTCCTAGTCATTCCACACTGGCACTAACTATATTCTCCTCTTTCAGTTTATGTGTGCAAAAAAATTAAATGACAGAAATATAAGATCAATAATTTTCATGCTATTTATTTTGTAGTATTTCTGCACTGGCAATTCTATTAATGATAAAATGTGTAATAATTAATTCAAATAAATTGTCTTCTTTTTACAGTTCACCAAAAGCATAGCTTCAAATGCAGCATTTGTGAAATACCCACATAACTTACATCTGTGCTATGCCTCTCTGCCCTGCTGCTGATTATAGTCAGACTGTGTCACACATCTTCTAAAAAAGTTACAGGTTTTGTCAGCTTCACATGGGTAAGATACAGGCCACAGAAAATGTAAGTATCAGATCCTGCTCTCCAGAAACTTTCTCAGCCTACATAAATGGTTAATACTATACAGCAGAAATACTAACATCTTTTAAATACACACACAATTTCCTCCCATTAGGCTACAAAACATTGTAGAACTAGATAACGTGTCACCCCATCACACAACACCAGCTCCCTGGTTCACACACCTTCCCCCACTGCAAAGCTTATTTCATGTGTCATTGATCTTATATACAGACATGATCACTGCAGAGACCATGGACAAATCCTGTTATGGCATGTAAAATCCCAAACAGAAAGTATCAAATTGGCAAGAAATTCCCAGTTACATGCACAGAACGGAGTAGCAGCAGAGATGGCAATTACCACTCCGTTCCTTAGGAATAAAAGCATGGAAAGTTTCAGGTAGGCTGTGAGATTGCACAAGGGTCAGCTACACAAGAGGAGAGTCTCAAGATGAACACTTTTTGAAAAGTATTAGTTTTTGGAAAGCCTGTTTAAATTCTTCATTAAAAGCTGTATAAATGACTGGATTGACTAATGAGTTTAGGTAACCCAACCAGGTAAAAAAGTCCTGTAGGATGGGATGAAACCAACAGGCTTCTTGGCAGATTGGTAAGACTAGGGATGTGACAAAAAAAGGCAGCCAGCAGAAAATGAAAGCTCCCAGAATAATGCCTAAAGTTTTGGTAGCTTTCCTTTCTCTTGCAGCAGAAATTCTTTTCCTTTCCAGCACACTATCTGCAAGTTTTATTTTAACATGACTAATAAATATTGGGGATCCACCTGAATGAGAATGCCCTTCATGGAGGCTAGCATTAATGGAGCAGAGGGAAGACCCTGCAGAACCAGTAATCAGGTGTGCAGTAGTAAAACGTTTCCCATATAATGAGGGTGGCTTCAGAATCCTGGATCGAGCTGCTACATAAATTCTACCATACAATATCAGGAGGAGCACAGTTGGGATGTAGAAAGCTCCACAAGTAGAATAAATTGTGTAGAAAATTTGATCTGTGTTTACAGTACACTTCGCAATTTCTTCATGAGCTTTCACTTGCCTCCAGAAAAATGGTGGCACAGAGATACTAATAGATATCATCCAGACCACGGCAATCATGAGGGCTGCTCGGCCAGCAGTCCGGCGTTTGGTGTATTCCAAAGCGTCTGTGATAGCCCAGTATCTGTCCAGTGCAATAACACAGAGGTGTAGGATGGAGGCTGTGCAGCATGTGATGTCTGATGACAACCAGATATCACACAGCAATTGGCCGAAGGCCCACGTATGGGTGACTGTGTAAGCAATGCTGACAGGCATTACGAGGACAGACACTAAAAGATCAGTCACTGCCAAAGAGCCAATGAGGTAATTCGCAGGTGTGTGGAGCTTTCTAGTCAGAAAAATTGTAATAACAACAAAAACATTTGCAAGGATTGTTGCCAAAGTTATAACAGACAGAAGGATTGACAGTGAAATCTTCAGCCCTAAGAGTGTCCTTTCATCCCAAGACAGAGGTGTTTCAGTGAAATTTAATGATTTATTTGCTGAGCTCTGGAGAGAGAACTGTGCTGAATGGTTGTACTGAGTCATCCTCTGTTCTGATTTCACCTTCCAGTGTAATCTTTCTGGGATGATGAAGAAAGATGCTCACTTTTTTTGATAAAATAGAATTTTTCATACTTCGGTCCAACACTGAAGAAATATTAACTTCTTGAAAACTTCAGCTGACACAGTAGATGAGGTAGTCTCCTAAGCAAGATATTCCATCACATCGCATCAATTACATCATTGTTAAAGCAAAATGTCACCCAGACATGAGTCTGATGTACGACAATGAAAACAGTACTATAAGTGATGGGAATTTAGGTGGTTTTTCATCTTGAAGAAAACTAAATCATTCTTTATTATCTTTTTTTCACACCTCCTTTCTGACTTAATCTTCTGCAAAGCTGAATAAATCAATACTGAAGGGTAAGAGATGGAAAAGAAACATCTGGGCATGCAGTTGATGCCCCTTTGCTTGAGACAAAGCTACCCTCAAGAATATTTTCTTCTTCTCTGTAATAGCTGAGTGTCATGGTTTTGGTATTTACAAGGGACACTTTATTAGTAGAGTACCTAAGAGATAAAACAATACTTCTGTATTCTTTCTGTAAACATAATTTCTGCCAGATTTGCAAATCAAGACTTCTTCAAGTACAGATCTCCATTTTCATTTATTTCTCCAGACTGTTCAGGTTTTCTCTTCAACAATAAGTCTTCAAATGCTGAAGTCAGGTGTTGGGTACCAGGCTCCAATGCACTGGAGCACATTATAGCACAGTATACAATCTACAAGCTTTCCATATTTTCCCTTGGATTCACCAGGACTGGATTTCCTGAAGTCTTCACAAACCTCAAGGAAGCATCCTAAAATAGATTTCCTCTAGGCCTTTCACTCACTTTCACCCATAAGTACCAGAATCTCACTTACATTATACCAGCCCACCCCTTCTTGAAAGAGATCCTGAATGTGGGTCATGAATGGCTTTGAAGCGTGCTATGAGGGCTACAAGGAGAAACACTGAACTCCTCCAAGGAGATAATCAGCAGGCCAGCCTTCTCCCTACCATCAAGGAGAACTCTGTGCCTCTCTCAGTCATCGCTGGTACCGATTCATGCCATCCAACACAGAATGAAGAGTCACTTGGTTGGGAATCTGTGAAGCAAGAGGAGCATATATTCTACATGAAACATTAGCACTTTGAAGTCAAAAAGCCTCTCTTAAGCTCCTAAATCCTAATATAAGAATCAACACTTTTCAGTTTGGTGTGTTTGATTTTTTACATACAACCACCTTCTGTGAGTCAAACATTTTCAGACATGCTTTTTCTTTTGAGGTGTACTTTTCCAATAAGGGGACGTAGAAAAGTCTTGTATTTCACACTAGACTATTACTTTCTTGATTTTTTTTCCTCCAGGAAGGGAAAATCTCTTCCTAATGGCCATTTTGTGATATTGAGCAAAGGTTAAATTTATAAGAATTTTTGAACATAAAAATGTTTATAGTGACCAAAGTCCATCAAATCCAGTCACCGGTCTCTGGCAATTGTCCATACATTCAGCTCAACCCTTTTGCCTTTTTCTGATGCTTTCCCAACGCTGATACATTTTTTTGGAGACAGAGACCAGAACCACAAACAGTTGTTGATGTGGATACACCATAGATTTATACTATTCAGCATAATGATGTTTTCTGTTCTCAGTTTATTTCCTAATGATTTCTGAGAAGTACTTTGCTTTTTGAATCATTGCATAGCACTGATTTGACATTTCCATAGAGCAGTCCCAATTAATGTAATTTCAAATACCTGGAGTGGTAATATCAGCTTTTTTTCCCTCTCTGCTCAGTTGCTGCATCTGTGAGTATTGTATTCCTTCTCCCACTTTTTAACTAAGGCTCTTTGCAAACCTGCACAGTCAGTCTTTGTCTTTAATATTCCAAAAAGCTTTGTTTCATCATCAGATGTCATCACCATGGACTTTCCAGATCACTCAAAGTCTCTTGAGAGTCTAAGTAATTTTATCAGTTGGACTTCACTCACTCCATATACTCATCAGCTTTTCGTAATTATTGTAACAGATTGGTGAAGCATAACTTCACCAATATTTTACTGAAGTCTGAACTTTGACTGTTACCCAAAATCACCATATTTACTATGTGTACAGTAATACATTGTTTCTTGTAATTTCTCCCAATTGGCTGTAGGTAGAGATGTCAGGTTACAGCTCAGCAGTTGCCCAGATCTCTTTGGGAAGTAGCACCATAGTGGTTGTCTTGCAGTTGGCAGGTGCAAAGGGAGTTGAAGTAGAGGCTGACCCCTGCTGCTGCTACCACTGCACTTCAAGTTGCATTGAACCCTCTAGCTAAGCACTGTCTGATAGTAAAATTTTGTTGCTGTTCCCTTTGGCCAGAAATAAAGGTTCCACTTGTAAATATCCCCCAATTTCCCTTTAGTGAACTGGGATGCTGAAGTTAATCTTGTTTCTCTGTAAGGAATTTCCTTTGTCTTTTTTTCCCCCATACCTTTACCATCCCTTTAACTCTCTGACACAGTAATATCTCATTTCAGAGCTCTCACTTTTAGAGTCTAAGAAATCGCTTACCTGAATACTGGGCTGATTGCACTCCCCACACAAGAGAAAATCTAAACCAAAACCACCAGACAGACTTATTAGCACTATTAAAGAAAATGACTAGATTACCTAAAAACCAAAGCCAAATCCAACCTTTACTTCAGTTACTTGAAAAGGGGTATCAACCCTTTCCAATATATTGTATCAGCTTTTTATCTCTGTTACAACAATTCCAGTAATATGAACTAAAGTGAACTGCACCTCACCCACCCACCTGTACATGAACAAGCCTATCAGTAGTCCTATTGCTTCCAGCAGCTTGCAGTCACTGTGGGGAAAAAATAAAACTGATGTGAAACATGGTATTTGCAGTCCAATAAACTAGTCTAGAGTTCAAATAAATTATAAATCTTCGAAATACCAGTAAAGAAGCAACCCAACACTGGGAGAAAGTCGTACTGAAACCAAACATATACTGCATTACTGAATTAATTTTCATAAATAAATTATGTTTTCCTCTAATGTGATCACCAAAGGAGAAGAACCAGTGTTTTACAAAAGTGCTCCAAGTCAGGTATTTATCATGTACTCAGGAAGAGTTAACATCTAGACAAAATGAACATATTCCAAATAATTTAGTATTTCAATGAAGTTACCTTTTACTCAACAAAAGAATGATAAATAGAGGTAAATTATTTTCCTGTTAAAAAGAAAAAGAAATTAAGTTTGTGCAAACTACAGATACTGAAGAAAAATAACATTCCATGAGAAGCAGTCATTAAATTAAGTCAAGGTCATAGACATTGTCTATTAAGGAAAGCAGAACACAAATGCACAGACATTATATCCTGAAACATCAGAGCCCAGGAGTAGGAAGTGGCCATCCAGCATGTTTCCTGAGAGCAAAGGGACATGCTGCCTGGGCAGGATGCACATGGTCTGTGGAGCATGAAGAGGATTGGGCAGAACCTGGTTATTGAGGAATACATTTAGTGCCAGTAGCTCAGGGCTCAGCTGCAGTGCCAGCTGCAGGTTGAGCTCTTGTAGATGATAGCTCCTTCAAGACATCTGAGATTCTGCCATGGGAAACCTGGTGTTGAGCTGGTGAGGAAACCAGGTCTGACTGTGTGAGTGTGCAGGTGTAGCTGCGAAGGGACTTTGTTGGCACTCGGTGGTGTGAGTGTGACTGCCATAGCAGCTCCTGGATGGTCAGACAGGGAAATTTCCTTAATACTGGTATATTGGGGTTTTAGAAAGTTTTTGTGTGTGTGTGTGTGTTCTTTTCTTTTCCTCTCAAAGAATTTTTCCCTCTGTTAAGGCACGATTGCTGGGTACTTAGGAGAAACAAAAAGATCTCGCCATAGGGGAGGGGCCCAGTTGTCCCCTTTTGTCTTGAGTTTGTTTCTCAGGTGGGAGAGCGTAGATGCCGCGAGATTTAGAACTGGAAAAAAGGAGTTGGGTGGAGTGCTTGGCTCTCATTTTGGCTCTCCCAGCATTTGGAGGGAGCGGAGACTGCAGTCGCCATGGGGAGAACTCATCTCACTGTGAGGTCGTGTTTTCTGCCCTGCCCTGCCTCCGCCATCCCTTCGCTGCTGCTTTTGGAGTTTTGCTGCACCATAGCGCTGTGGACACCATGCCCCTTGCCTGCTGAGAGGTCCCGGAGTTTCCTGCTGCAGCTTTGGAGTTCTGTGCATCTCGCCTGCCACCCGGGATTTTCTTCTGTGTTCATCCTTGCCGTTCCAGCCTGCTGCTCCCAGGGAATCCTGCTAAAGCACCAGAACCGGCTGCCCGGGGGCTGGTGCAGCCTTTCTTCCATCCCTTCCCGGCTCGGGCAAGTCCAGCATTCCCCCGTGCTCCCCGAGCTCACTCCGGAGCGCCCCTGCCGGCTGTGGCCGTCACTGCAGCAAAGGGGAAAGTGCCTGACAGCCCCGGCGGCTGTCACTGGGGTCTGGTTTCTGTTGGTTGTTACTGCCTTAGTTATTTTGCTTTGCCTTGTTGTACATATATATATATGTATTTCTCATATCCTTGAGATATTTCCCCTATTCCTATTTCTCATATCCTTGCCTGAAAGCCCCTCAGTTCCAACATTATAATAATTTGGAAGGAAGTGGGTTACATTTTTCCATTCCGGGGTGGGAGGGGGACTCCTGCTTTCCTTAGCAGACACTTGTCCTTCAAACCAGGACATGGTGATATTATCACCTCGAGGTAAGACAGCATTATTGCCTTCCGTGTGTGCCACTCGCAGGCTGGGTCATTGTGCATGGTAGCAGTGCAGGCTGCAGGCAGCTGTGTGCGCAGTTTAGGAGGCATTGGCCTGCGACAGGCCTCTGGCCCTACCAGGTAGGGCATGGCAGGTTTGTCACCCACACTTCACAGGATGGCAATCCTCTCAGGTTCCTTGGCTGCATCAGCACTGTGCTTGGTCCATGTTTCCTTGAGCTTCACCTGGTGTTCTTGGCCATGGACTGTGGGTATTTTTCTCACTTCAAAGTGCCTGAAATAAATTGAAGGTGTTGTCACAGCCAACCAGAGTGAGGTTTTCACAGTACAGCACAAGTGACATAAAATGCTAAGGTGGAGCAAGCCACAGTGTTGTGTTGGATGCTTGCAGGCAAAACTTGCTAAAGAGCAGTCAGGAACAGCACAGAGCAAAGGAGACTGTCCTTGGTTTATCCATGCTACTGTCCCCAGCAATTTATCCACAAAACTGTCCCTGTGGATTGTCCACACTACTGCATTGAATGGTGTGCTGGTTTGGCAGTCAAGGGAAGATGGGGCAAATATAGACCCATGCAGTAAGGATGAGAAACCAAGGCATAGAGTGACCCTGGGCTGAAGATATGTGACAGTGATGATACAAACACAGCAAGCAACATTTTTTCACAGGAAAGAGCATTTAAATGGAGAGACAATTCCAGACATTGCAGTGCTATTTAACTTAGCAGAAAGCTTAGCTCAGGGTCTGGAATGTAAAGTAAGGTTATGTGCAATGTGAAAAGAGAACACACTTTAGGGTTGGTGATAACACTGGCACTGCTTCACAGTTCAAGGTCCTCACTTAAAACCAGGTACTTCTTAGGAAAAGGTGCTTTGTGTTCCAGCTTTGCAGTTAGAGATCAAGGGCAAGGTGGCAGGGGAGGGTCTCTGTGAGAAAAAACCGAGCACCAGGTGTGCCAAGGCAGGTACACTGACAGGCGGGTGGGTGGCACCAGAAGCTCCTTAGGACCAAGTCACCAAGTGGACTCTGGGTACAGAGCTGCAGGGATTGCCCAGATTACCAGAGGTGATCAGTCCTGAGGGTAAAGAAAGTCCTGACACATTTCTGTCCCTTCAGGAGCACAGCAATTACTGGAGAGTGGGGCAATTCCTGCAGACCATAATTTCATGGTGCAGCTGACACACTTTCTGAGGATGCTGGACTGCTAGGAGAAGGCTTTGATGCACCCCTGCAGAGCTGGGCTGGAGCGGGATAAATAATGTGTACAAAAATAGATATGTTGAAATAAAAATACAGAATTTACTCTTTCACTAAATAGAACAGGGGAAAAAAAAGGAAAATTACTTAAAATGTCCTTTAATAAGTTGCACATTTCCTTTAAGTTCACACTGAAGTTAGGGGAACTAGGGAATTCATTCTCTTCTCTTGAAGCTGGAGAATTCCAAAGGGATGGCTGAGAACAGAGCTGAAGTTCAGCAAACTACTGAAAATTCATTTTGTAACTGATTCTCACTTTTCATTTAAATGTAGAATCCACTAAATAGACCAAGTCTATTCTGTCATGCTGAAAGCATGATCAGCAGTGAAGCTGCTTCCAATGAGAGCCAACAGCAGGTGGCCAGAAGGCCCCCTGCAGGACAGGAGGTGGCACTCTGGCCAAGAGGAACCCCTCTGAAGGCCCATTTCAGAGCAGAACTCCAAAGAAGGAGCAAGTTTTGAATAAGTTCTTGCATATTTGGGACAATTGACTCAAGCATGCATCACAGAGTAGGTATGGAGTCCAACTTTAAGACAAAAGCCCTGTTCAAAGCACATGAAATACATTTAGAATTAGCTCTAGGAACCTGCCCATCCAGAGATCATAACCAAAATAGAATGCAGCTCCTGGGAGAAAACCAGGCAACACTATAGTGTATTGCACTGAAAAATCAAAGGTATAGTCTATGTAAATTCTGTTTGCACCAGGATTTCTGGTCAAGCCCAGCAGCAGCTGGGCCCTTTAGGGCTGAGCATCTCCCTTCACTGCCAGTGAGGGGAGCTGGTAGAGAAGAGTTCATATTTCTGGAGAAGTATACCTGACACTGCGAGTGTTCACTCCAGCACGGCTCATGCAGCATGGCTAGATGTCTAATCTGCTAGGATCATTGTGACTATCTCCAAGTATATCAGGCATACCTATTTTGTTCGTTTGATATAGAGAACAACATTCTATATGAGAAACTGTTGTAACTATGCAAAACGCTTTCATTTTAAATACGCAACTGTAGTAATTGGCAAGTAAATATTAGCAATGTTTAACGCCTTCATTTTCTTCTGCCCATCTTCTATTTTTGCTCAGCTTTTAAGAAATTATTGGTATTTTTCCTCTCTTACCTTTATTTATACATCGCCAACATGTATTTACTATCCAACCCATTGTTAATTACCAAGTTACAATTGCTGCTACACCTTATAACTAAGTATTACTCATTCAAGAGAAAGTCTGGGATTTAATGGGCAGTGATTCTGGTAAATACTACATTGCAAAAACAGACTCTACAGTATGTTACCAATAAGTTCTTTGGAAGGAGCAGGGGCTGGAGCATTTAGCTCTTAGCCATAAAGTGTCTGATGACAGACGTCCACCATGCAAAATCTCCGATTAACTTTTTCCTTCTCGCATTTTATCTCCCATTATTATTCAGTGTCATGTAATCAGTGTAATTTTAAGGGCCAAAGAAATACAGTGGGGTGTGAGGTTGTAGCACCAGCTGTGTCCAAGAGCCTCCAAGGTGGGATCTGGAACAAGCAGAATGACACTGACTGATCTGGCTGAGCTAAGTGATACAGAAACTTTGATCTGGCACATCCGAGTGGCTGTTCATCTCAGACTCTATCTATGGAAATTACTTTCCCCTCCTGTTCTAGAAGCTGTTCAGTGGTGCCCATTTCTTTCTAGTTTCTGAAAAGGACACCTGGAGTGACCCCAGCACGTTAACAGCCTAACTTGAGCCTATCAGCCTTGCCTGAAGTCTGGAAGCAGTGGTGGATAGCAGGAGAGCTTGAGCAGGGACAGGAGATCAGCTGGGGTCTCCCAAGTACCTGCCCTGAAGTACTAGAAAGAATGAGGAGTCGCTGTTACAAACTCCCACAGAGTACCTCTAGACTGTTTTCAGGCTTCGGGACTTTTCCAAGTGTTTAATGATGTTTTAATACCTTTATTCTTAAGTTAGCATTCATCCAATGGAGCAATGGGAATAAGGCTCATACTGAATGCTCTGGGAAAGGACAGTGCATTCGGAGTTCTCAGTGCTCAAACCTTGGAATTTTTAAAATCAGCTGGAATCTATAATGATAAATTCTAAAAATACCTGCAAAGAAGAAAAAGTTCTTGCAAGTCTCATCCAAATCATCCTTTCTTGGTTCAGCACTTCACTGTGCTCTGCGGCTCTTCTATTGATGCTTTACTGAATTCAGTTTCAGTATGGACAGCTACTCCCATGAGACTTTATCCATGAGCACTGTGGTCCACTAAGATTTTTTCAGGGCTATCCATATGCACCAAGTTTCACTGTTATGTTTTGGCCATTATTCCTTGCCTGACCTTTTTGTCCAGTCCAGAAGCCAAGAATTATATTTTTTCCAGAAAGGATCTTACAGGGTTGCCTGCAGAGGGATTTGAAAGGAATTGTTGATGTGCTAATGCTTGCACTTACATAAACAGGTATGCCTTAAAAATACAAGCTGTGATGACAGATCATAATTAGTCTGCCTAACTATAGATACTTAATTAGAGTGTACCTCTGATTGCCAACAGTGAGGATGAGAGAGCTTCAGAAATGCAGCTTCAGAAATTCTCCTGCAGCACTTCCTCACCCAGTAAATAAATGAACTTTTGTGGAAACATGATTTACACTTCTTGGAAGAAGCACCCTGCATCCTCTTACCCTCTGTCCTGCAGACAATTCAGGAAAAAACTGGGAACAACTTCTGCCTGGATGACCTCCAGCTGCAGGTGGTGTGTGAAGGAACATACAGGGATTTTACCTAGACACAAGCAGTTTGAAACATATTCTACCATGTAGAATTCTACAATTCTACTAGCAATTTTACCATGATAGGAACGAGGAGGCCCAGCAGCTGCTATTTTCAGTAATGGTTTGGGTGATGAAGTAGATGGTGTGTTCCATCCAGTGGAATGACATTGGGTTCCAGCCCAGAACACTAAGGAAGAGGATTAAGGTTAAAGTTGAGTTTAAGAACAAGTGCAAGGTATGTAGTTCAGGGAGAAATGAGCAGTTCCCCTGTTGTGTGATGGAGAGTAACCAGCTCGGCAAAAGCTCTGCACAGTGTCAGACCAATGTGCACTGTCAGTAGGGCCACGACACTGCACCACGGCAAAATAGCAAGTGTGTAATTAGGAACAATGCCTTGAATAAATCTTGTTTTGTTCATTTTGGACAAAGCCAAATGGCAGCCTTGCAGTCAGCTTTGAGCACTGTTCCCAAGAAATACAGACCCCACAGAAAGAAATCAGAAGAAAGCAGCAGGAATCATCAGGAAAGAAAATGTATGGAAATAAACTGCATGGGAATAGCGATGTCTGGGCTGAAAGAACACAGCTGAGGGAGATGTTCAACAGTCTTTCTACGCATGAAAGCCTGCAGAACAGGAGGGAATAGTCTGTTCCCTGTGGCTGTGACTAATATCACTGAAAGGAGAGGGACAACTCTCCCTCTCAGCAAGGAAGACTGAGCAGTTAGGAAAACTTTTGAGATAGTAAGAGTAGTATTGCTTAGGGACTCTGTGACATCGTCTCAGAAAATCACAAGACCAGGTCAAATAATCTTTTTGGAGTGTGATTTCCTATAACCAATGAAGCACCAGGAAATAAAGGGAATGAGAGAAGCCTACCCCATGTAAAATGGTGAAAACCTGAACTTTTTGACTGCAATATGGTGTAAACAGCCAATTCAAAATGAACAAAAAGCCAAGACAGTGAAAGTTTCGCAGAACATCACAGTTCAGGTCTGGAACTAGCGCAAGACTCAGCATTGTGGTGCTGTGATGTTCCACATGGGACGAGGAACGCAGAGAATTTTTACTGCTTTCAAGAAGGGAGTGGTGAGGAATGACACAGTTGCTTTTAACAACTGTCAGTGGATGTCACTGGGGCACCAAAGGCCCCAGCCTTCACCACAGAGCATGAACACAAGGAATGAACTCCCATGACTGTGGCAGGTAAAAATCACTGCACTGCAAGAATGTTCTCTTGACAGACCAGGGCATCAGCCCCACATGCATTTTCCACATGCCTCTGGCTTTGTAAGCATTGCTGCCTAACAGTTCTCTACCCTCCTCTCTTGCTGCACTCTGATCTTTGGTATACTCCTCTGCCTTCAGCTTCACTTTCTAGGATGCAGACACCAGGTTCCCTGACATACAATGCTTGTTCCTTTGGTCCCTGAACATTTTTAAGGCACTATGAAGTAGCACTCCTCTATTTGACTCTTCAGCTCTAGCAGCCTTGGCAAAGAAACTGAACAGTTGTTGCTCTGACCACAGTCTTTATGGCCACGAGGCTGGGGGGTTTTTTTGGTGGTTTAGAATAAACTCCTCTAGCCATCCCAATTTCATGGAGCTCAGAGGTAGGAAAATACCTAAATTCCTTCTGCACAATGTCTCTGTGCTCATATAGGGTCAGTAAAGGCCAGGCTGGGAGCAGGCAGGAAGGAACATCTTGTCTGAGTTCTGCACTGCTCCTCTGGGGATCACAGAGGATGGATTATGGCCTGTCTGCACACTGAGGGACGTCTTCCTTTACATGTATCCCTGAGCGCATCATCAAGGGACAGAAAGGAATCTTTACTCAAAAGATAGAGGAAAAACCAGTCAATTTTTATGCTACCTTTTGATATCTGGATGGTTTCCTTCAGAGCTTTGTGTAGGACAGTTCTATTCAGGCAAACAGCTGCAAGACAACTGCATTGCCCTACTGTGTACATGGCAGAAGTGAGTGATACTTGTCACTAAGTTTTGTTCTGCATTTAGGTGAGGACAGGACACTGCCATCATGCTTACTCTGTGTTAAGACACCAAAAGTAGCCAGGCCCCTCACATCTTCCTGCATTTTGACACGTCTCAACTCAAGAAATAAATTTCCCAGATTTCTAAGCTGCAAACAAGCAGTGTTCACACCAGAGGTTTGATTTTTAAAAAAATTTCTTTACTCTCTGCCATTTACTTACACATGTTTGCACTGCACCTGCTTGATTCCCAGCCCATCAGAAGTGTGATACATCAGAAGAAAATGAATGAGTGATGACTGGTGAGAGTGCTGCTCTGAGATCATCCAGATCAGGGGGTAAATGTGAAAACCAGAAAATGTTACAAGCAACACAGAAAACAACAAATTGACTATTTTTTTGATATTTTCTGATTTTAATATTTGAGAAGCATGTATGATGTACATCCTAAATCCTTTGTTATGATGCTGCCTTAACATTAAAGACAATATGAAACGCAAAAGCAAATTTGCTTTGAGACACCTCACAGATCCCAGCCATTGCTTTCTGGAATAATCTGTTTCACACTCTGTTGGTAGCAGTTCCTGCAAGGAGGAAGATACAATTACTGGCAAAGTAATCCCACCTTTCTAAAGTCACTTGTTCACTCAGTTTTGCAAAGGAAGTTTCTTTTTCTGGGGTTTACATCAGGCTCACAACTCGGAAAGGGACTGTCTCTCTGGGGAAGCATTATTCTCCTTGAAGTCCATGTTCAAGTTTCATGTATTGCTGCCTGCAGTATACTGGAAATACCAGACTGCAATGCTGGCAGTTCTTGTTCTTGGCTGGGTCCTGCTCTTTGCTGCAGGACCAAAGCACATCCCAAAAGTGGCTCACATTCATCGTTGATGCAACAGGTGACAGGTGGTCTGTTGAATCCATGTGAGACAATAGTGCATTTTGTCCTGAAAAGCCTGGCTTACATCCAAGCAGGTACATACACATGGGTAGGTGAGGATTTCAAGGGTACAGTATTACAGTGGTAACTCCTGGCTTTGTCCTAGCACCTAATCGGAGGTCACCTTTGGCCACCATCATACCCGAAGCAGGTGTGGAGAAGAAACCAGGCAGCTGCGTCACTCGTGGAATACAAACCAGGATGGTGTGGCATAATAATGGGACAACCCTAAAAGTAACCCAAAGCTTTCCCCAGGGCAATCCACATAAAATTACACTTCTAAAGTGGTCATTTCATTTACACGATATTACCCTGCACCTGGGGGAAGAGACCTGAAATAAGCATTTAAAGCTCTAAATCGCTTGTGAGCTTCCCTACCAGATACACGGCATAAAGGGTCATTATAGGCTGCCCAGAGAGGTTGTGGCTCGAAACATTTAAGGTCAGGTTGGACGGGGCTCTGAGCAACCTGATTTGGTTGAAGATGCATCTCGTGGCTGGAGCGATGGACTAGGTGACCTCTAACGGTCCCTTCCCACCTAAACCATCCAGTAATTCTCTGACGCCCGTGTCCGGCGCTGTGGGGGTCCCCACTCTCCGCAGCTCCGCAGGGCCATGCCGCCGAGGGAGCTCTGTCCGCCCCATCCACCGGCGCCCGCAGAGCCGGGGCGATGACGCCGCAGGCCCCGGCCTCCAGCTCCCGACCCCCGCCTCCCGTTTCCCCTCCTCCGCCGGCGGGTCCCTGGGCTTCCTCCGGGGCCGCCGTGGCGAAGCCCCCAGCACTCTGACCCCGAGAAGCAACTTCAGCCAGGGCCCCGCGGGCGCCCCCCGCCCGGCCGGGCCAAGCGCCGGCGGGAGCCCGCCCTGTCGGCAGCGCCCCGACATCGCCCCGGCCGCCAGCACTCACCCGCTGTCCCCGCCGTCCCGCTCTCGCCCGGCTCCGGCAGCGTCCGCCCTAAATATCGGCGGTCCCGGCCCGGCTCGTCGCGCCCGCGCTGCGCGTCCCGCTTCCCCGCTCCGCTCCTCCGCTCTCCTCCCCTCCGCTCCGCTCTGCTCCTCTGCTCCGCTCCACCGCTCCTCCGCGTCGCGGGGGCCCGGCCGCTCGTCAGCGTGGCGGCGGCGGCTCGCTCGGTGTAGGGGTGTTCGGTGCTCTGCCCGCCCGTGGGTCAGGGCAACAAGGGTCCCCGCGCCGCCAGCGCCTCTCGCCCCAGCTCCCCACGGCCGCCTGCGCGGACAGTCCCGGCTCGGGGGTGGGCGCTGGGCCAGCGCTGCCCGATGTGAAGTGCGGGGTGGCACCCCCTTCCCGGGAGTTCCCTGCACCGGACTCCACAGCGACAGCCTGGGCCTTGTCCCCGGTGCCGTGCAACGTGGCTGTGGCAGACCGCGGGGTCGAAGACCCTCGGGCGGTTCCCGCTGATTCGAGGGTCAATAACTCTCAGGATAACGGTGATGATCAGAGTGGCGGTAGAGGCCCCGGCGATGGCCAAGGATAGAGGACGGTTCAGAGCCTACCTGGATGGGCTTGACCCAACTGCTGCTTCAGCTTTGCTCCGACCTGGGGCTTGCACCCCCTCGCAGCACAGCCCTCCTGCATCCAAACCTAAAAGACTAATTCCTGCATTTTTAAGCTATGCAGTTAGTGGGTTTTAACAGTTTTTGTCATTAATGAGAAATTATTTCTCTTTTCAGGAGAAGCAGTAACTATGTTCACAGTAGACAAAACTTTAACATAAAAGTAATTCAAATGTTAAAGTCTTGAAACAGCAATGCTTAAGCCACAGCCCCTTTGCAGCATAATTTGGCCTTAAATAGATTCTAAATTAGCCATTGCCAGCTGTCTCCATTTTCCTCTGGCAGCTAATGTACATAGGGGATTACTTTCAAAATACAAATAATCTCATGATTTTTGCACACTTGATAGCCAGGCTCTGCCTTCTCTACCACAGTGTCTCAGTAAATGGTTTTTGACCCTGAGCCCAAGTCTGCAGTCGCTGCCCCCAACTCAGTCTCAGAAAAGTCACATTCTCTTCAAATATCTTAAAAGGTTTTGTCTCAACTTTAAAAACTCAAATAGCTGGCTGCTCCCAGAGCAGCAGCATTTTATCTGTTCTCCACCGCAATGTAGGGCTTAGAACACAGTTGTGAACCTGAAGAGGCTAAGTATGGTGTCAGTCATAAAGCTAAAGCCTCTCTTGAGACTAAGAGGAAAATAGGAGCTTTTTAAACTGCAGCCACATGGTGTGAATCTTATACAAGAAATAATAATCCCTTGCAGCACCACTTTGCTTCCAGGCTGGGAGAGGACACATGGTGAATCTTTTGAGCCTCCAGAATTTCCCACTGAGACAAGGGTAACTACAATAGGTTTTCTCCAAAAGTCTGAAGATGCCTCTCCAAACAATGTGGGTGTTGTTTCGTGGGTGGGAATGTGTTTGATATGACACAATGTGAAAGGAAAGAGGTTGGCTCTTTTATATCACCAACGGAGAAATAAATTCTGCCCTTGGGGTAGAGATACTCCATGGAACCTTGCAGAGCTTTGCAGTTGAGTGCAGGCTGGTCTGAGGTCTGTGGCCACTCCAAGACAGCTGCTGCTGCCCTGCAGACCCTTGTCAGGAGAAGAGAGCTTGTGTGCCACAGGCAGAGGATAGATTCCTCCTTGAACAGAAAAAAAAGGAGTAAAGTTGCTGTAAAGTTGTTGTTCTCCCATGCCAGGACTTCACAGATGTCAGTTATTTTTCAGAAACAGTAATTCCATGCAGAAAAAGGAAGTGTCTGGTAGCTTTCCTTAGGCTGACTGGGAAAACCAGAGAAAATTTTGGGGTGCAGACTGGTCTTCAGCTATTAAAAAAAAAAAAAAAATCCTCTCCCTCTGACTTTAATCCTCCAGATACTCTCTAATAAGAGCTATAGCTCATTTCTCCCATGCCTTACAAGGTCAAAATCAGTATTGTATTTAATATCCTGAGTTGAATGTCCTGCTTAGAAAAATAATGCAACTACTCTCTTTTAAGATATAGTGTCTTCATTTTTGATGGAGCAGGTGCACAGAGAGAATTTGTGCGCAGGCCCAGAGCCGGTACAGATGTGTACCAGTAAGACAGACAGATCTACAGATAAAGGAGCCTTTGAAACAAGTCTACTCTTTGGCCTAACACTAGGGGAAAAAAGCCCATAGCTGCATTGGCATGGTTGGCAGAATCACAGCAGTATGTTGGTGATGTTCAGCCTATAGATCCCTGTGTTGGAGGTGTTGGAGCTGTACATCATTGGAGCTCAGGCACATTTGCGTCTACTTGGTGCTGTCTGAGGCAGGATCTTGGGTGAAGATCTGGATTTCATACACAGCTTTTAGTAAATGTCTTCCTTTAATCCACTTATTTAACTTTCACAGGGCTGATTTCATTTTTCCTTTTTAAATTGAGCCCATCTCAGCAGTCCTGCCTCTAATTTTGTTTCCTATCATGTTTGACTCTCAGAATTTCTTACTGCTGTTGCTCACAGCTTAAATATTTCCCCAGCAGCCTGAGCCAAAGTTATGATGTGGCTGAGCCTTGGGTCCCCAGGCCGAGGAGTGGTGGAGTAAGGGTTAAAGGCACGTACAAGGAGAATTAAGCCTCATTCAAACCTCATTCCTCAGAATCCCGAGTGAATGCCTCACCATATTGACCAGACCGTTTATTGCTCTAAGGTGGTGAAGTGCATCGCCTGGGTGTCTGATTTCACAGGGCTCAGGTTTTTATTTCCTTGCTGCAGAACAAAGGCTGAAAACTTGGTATTTTTGCAGTGTGGGAAACAGTTTCCTTCCTTGGTGTACTGAAAGGCCATCAAAGACAGGACTGATGCTTTCCCTCTCAAGGGTATTGGCTATCCAGACTGTCCCAGAATGAGCCCATGATCTATGGTCTGGGCCCTCCTCTGGTCTGATCTAGTTCAAGACTAAGCACATTGGGGTGGTGTTGCTTCCCCTACTGTGACTCCCCAGGGATGTAGGATGATGATTAACTTTTCCAGAAATGCTGGAGGAGTGTTTTTACTTGTTTGAGCTGGCAAGAGAGGTGACAATCAGTAATGAAGGTCTCTGCAGGACTGTGCATAGGCACAAACTAATCTGGTTCTGGTAAAAGACTGTTGTGTTACACTGAGAACCAGCACCACCCGCACAAGTAGAGACAAAACCTCTGAGACTAGAATTATTTTGCTGCCCTGGTTGTAGCTTTTCCAAGAGCTGGAAAGTATCCCAGTCTCACTGTCCAGCATATAGGAAGGACAGTGGACTGAGTAATTCCAGTGAATTCAGCATGAAAACCATCACCTGAATACGTCCTCCTCAGAAGATGGGAAATGACATTAAAGTGGCTGCACCTTGATGATGTCAAGTAAAAATATCTCCTTCCTCATCAGCAGCATAGCTCCCTGTGAATGCACCACAGTCAGATCCATTGCTTATGTGAACAGATATACTTCTTTTTCTCTTTGTAGATCTTGCCAAGCCCGGACTAGAGAAGGAAAGTGGAGGCTGATGTCATCCTGAGTATTACAGTGAGTACATCAAAACTGCTTCTGCTTGCAGTTAAATTGTGGTGAGAATACTAATACGAAAGACCCTCCTAGTTTTCAGTCTTATTTTGCCCACTGCTAATTTATATCTATTTCTCCTGCATCCAGCAGGAGCTTCTTTGAGGTTTACCCTCATCATTAACCAACCAACTCTTTTTTGAGGCAACAAAACGTACTGGCTTTTTGTCACAGAAATTTACTTTGGCTGAGGAAGACAGATGCATCACATGAGGTCCCTTCTTTTGGTTCAGGAATTCTCTTTACTTTTTGATATTTGATGTCACCTTTTACTTTATCATTGAAAACTTAATTAACGACCCAGACATTCCAAAAAAAGGAGGAAACTCACAGCACTTTTTTTCCCACATGAGTCATTTTCCTCTGAATTCCACGTTTTTGTCACATTCCAAACCTCACACTTAGATGCTGACATATGGAGAATTCTCCAGGCACTGCTTCTCTACAGAAGGTGTATTTTGGCTTTAAAGCTTTATTCTCAGTCTTGCAAAGGATCAGAACCAAGAGCCTGTTCAATACTTCCTTCTTTTGAGGCTCCTCTTTCCTTTCTCTCTATCAAGTAGAAAAATGCTCAGAAATTGGTACATAATCAAAATACAAAACCTCTGTTATAATTGCTGAGGTAACTTGTAGCAGAGCCTCCAAGTGCTTGGCAGTTCCTTTCCCCAGAGTTCCTTGAGCCTGTTTTAACTATCTGATTTATGCAGAATATGGCTGAGAAAGGCAGCCAGCTCCCAAGAAGTTGTGTGTGCTCACTGAACTCCACGTGGTCTTATTTACACATTAAAAAAAAAAAAATTGTTATGCATAGACATCAATTTTCTTACACGGGAGAGAGGAATTGTCTATCAGCACTGCTCTCCCACTGACTTAGTGAAGCATTTTTCTGGGCAGAAGGTATGGTCCTGACATTAGGGCTGGAGACAGCCCACCAGATATTGCATGAGGAGAGACTGAAGGACCTGGCATGTTCATTTTGGAAAAGATAAGGGAGATCTAACTGCCATCTTCAGTTAACTAATGGGGTTATGGAAGATGAAGCCAGACTCTTCTCAGCTGTGCACAGTGAAAAGGCAACAGACAAAAGCATAGCAAAGGAAATTCCATCTAGAACCTAAGGGGAGTGGCACCTCCTGCCCATTACACTGTCTCACTGGAAACTTTCCAGTTGTAATAAAGGAGTGCAGCAATCAAAGGTGTGAGTTATTTACAGCTCTGGGAGGTGTCAGGAGTATGGCAGGGACAGAATCACTGAGTGATTTGGAGCAGATATCTGGATTCAGAGGCAAGCTGCAAGTGTCCCAATCTGTAACAAGCCTTGTGATCCATGGCAGCACTGCAGGCAGGGGAAGGAGAGTACGAGGACTGCTTGGCATAGCAACAGCTTTGAATGATTAATAGCAGGAGAGCACATTCATGAGCAAACTCCTGACAGCGCCCCTCTCCTGTGATTTCTGTTAACTGCAACTGCCAGTTGATTCTCATGAGGCAAAGACAACCAACCTTAAGGTTCTCAGTACTGGCTACAGTGAAAATATATATGTCACGCTGTCAATGAGGAACTGCTCATTTTGATCCCAACCATCTAGTGAAATTCACATGAGCTTTTCCATTTGACCGGCATCTGTTGATACATGTCTGTCCTGGGTTACAGTGTATTCTGTTACCATCTTCAGGGGCTGTTGAAACCAGGTGGGGCAGTGTTATCCTTGCCTCCTCCCTCCGGGCTATCTCCTGTTAATGGGCCCATCAAGGCCTTGCCTCATGACTCACAGATAACTCGCTCCTGGATTATCTCCTGTTAATGGGCCCATCAAGGCCTTGCCTCATGACTCACAGATAACTCGCTCCTGGATTATCTCCTGTTAATGGGCCCATCAAGGCCTTGCCTCATGACTCACCATCCCATTGTGAGATGCTGCGCCCAGGGGGAAGGAGCCAAGCATTCCCACCTTGATATAGCCTGGGCTTTTGGAATGGCAGAGCAGCCTTTCCCACTGGATTGCCAGAGGACAAGAGCTACATACCTACCACTGGACTTTCCGAGGAGGACCAGACCTTTTCTACAAGATCACCACTTCAACAGAAGCGCTTCAAAGAGAACTGCAGCTATCACCTAACGGGACTGCTACCGTCACCCTGCCCGGCAGGGTGTCAGGTCGTACCCTGACTCTGTCAGGTTAAACCAGTGTTTTCTGTATTACTGCTTTGTTATATATGTATATATTTTAGTAAAAGAACTGTTATTCCTATTCCCCATATCTTTGCCTGAAAGCCCCTTAATTTCAAAATTATAATAATTTGGAGGGAAGGGGGTTGGACTGTCCATTCCAAGGGAGGCTCCTGCCTTCCTTAGCAGACACCTACCTGTCTTTCAAACCTAGACAATGTCACACTTTATGAAACACATATACAAAGTCATACATATCACACTCTATGAAACACATCTAGCTAAGGTTCCATGTTCTCATATTCTCATGTTCACACTTGGAAAGTGGATATTAAAAAAACTGAAAGTATTTTAAATGGTTTGAACTTGAACCAGAAACTGTGATGCTTACATTTCACAGATCTAGTAAAGAGACTCCGTTCATCAGAAAAAACAACTTTTTGGAAAAAGAGGGTTTGGGACATGAACTTTGTTTTGTTCTGTATGAAGATTCTATGATTAACAGCTATATAGATGCTGGCACATGAGTAGTACACAGCATTTTAATTTTTCATGATAGTTGACTCTGTAAGGACTGTACCACAGTCCTGTACCCTACCCTTGGAGTTTTACGTGGGTTTCCTATCATCCTAGCACTGCTGAGGGGAAGATGAACTGTCAGGTCTTGTGTCCGTACTGATCTCCCAAGATATAGAGGCTGTTATAAATGAAAAGTTGGCTTTTGCATTAATGAATAGCAATTAATCAATTTGTGTTAGTCTTAATTATACAACCAAAGCTAAACCCTCCAAGTTTTACTGCTGCTACACTGTTCAAATACTCATGTTGAAGTTAAGCATTAATCAAATGTTCATGTTAAACCTAAGAGTTTAAAATGTGTTATAAAATTATATTCTTTTAACTAATCTAGAAATTAAGTTATACTGTAGTAAAAAGGAGAAACTCAAGAGGGACTTTCCAGCAAGCTATATTTAGAAACCCACTGTTGGTCTGTCAGCAAGCTCCATGGCAACGCTGAAATTTAATGAGGAACTTTCCTGCTGAAACCCTGATGACATCACCAGAGGAGGGAAGACCAAGAAACCGACACCTCTAGAAACGGATGAGCGATTGGACGAAAGGACTTTACCAATGAAAAATATCGAAACACAATCCCTAAACTTGAACCAATTAAACGGACTCTTACATGGACCCAACCAATCATGCCTAACCTCAGGGGAGGAACAGTGGGTGGTAATGGGAGGGGCCATACAGATATAAAACTTCATGTCACAGACTGAAGAAGTGTGTTCTTGCTCATGACTAGCCCCAGCAACACTTAGCTGTGGGTACTTTACCTTGGGTTTATAGCTGAATTAGCTTAAAGAGTCTCTAATGACTGTAACCTGGATAAGTAAATTGAGTAAAGGAATTTGGCCTGTTAGTTTAATAAACTAAATTATAAAATCTAAATTACGTGTGGTCTCATTCCTGACATATGCTCTTGTTTCCAGGTTAATAGTGTTAAGGAAACTTCCCAGTCTGACCATTCCTGAGACTCTCCTGCTGTCACACCCCCAGTGCCAGGGACTTTCACTGCTGAGATCAGACCCCCTTTGCAGAAGCAGCTCCAGTGACCCGATGGGTCCTGCTTGACTCCCCACACCCCCCACATTCACAGTCAGACCACATTTCTTCATCGGTTCCACCCCAGGTTTGCTATGACAGAGTCTCAGAGGTCTTGTTCTATAAAGTCATTTATTCACAGTGCAGTAACACAAAAACAGCCCGAGCTGGTGTCTTTGAGAAGGGACCCTGAACAAAGCACCCCTGGGCCTTTATACCTTCACAGTCTTCCTCCTGAGTCCCCAGCTTCTGCTGTGTATCCCAGTGTCCCTCACCTGGCTGGCGTCACCTGTCTTTGGGCTCTTTGTTATGTAAAGGATTGACAGTTCACGGCCTCTTGGGTCAGGCTCCCACGAAGAGCTCAATCTGCAGCTGGCACTGCAGCTGCAAACTGAGCAACCTGCACCAGATATATTTCTCAACAGGAGAATTCGGTGCTTGCTTTCTGGCTGCTCAGAGCCAAAGGACAAGGCTGCAGACCGCTGGGAATTGGGGACAAGGCTTCCATGATTCACTAAATTGAATTGTTAAATTAAAACTGCCACCAGCTGTAATTGCAACCAATTACTTCTTCCTCTCAGGTAAAACTGTCTAGGAATAGAGCAGGACATTGTTTGTACCCCACTGCCAGTGGGACAGAAATTGCATGGGGTGTCCTGTGAGTTTCACTCCAAAAGAGATGCTGAGAAGTGACAGAGACTAGTACCCAGAGCCTGTGCGACATGTCCCTGCACAGTGTGGGTATTTTGCCATGTCCAGTACTGGCTGGGTCTCATAAAGCAATCATCTGGCTCAGTGCTCATGAAGCAATCATCAGTCACAGCTGAGGTAAGGAAAGGGCTGTAAACAGGCTGAGTGTAATAGGTTGAACCTGAGTTGATTGACAAGTTCCTGAGCCAATTACATTTTTGCAATTTTGCATATAAAAAGCCTGTGCAAGTGTGGGAGATTCCTTTTTTCTTTGTCCCACTTTCCTGCAGAGGGGTGGCCAGGGCCGGGCTGGCTGGCTGGACTGGGCCAGGCCAGGACTCCCTTCCCTGGCGAGAGCAAAAAACTGCCGGGAAAAGCCATCCCAGCTCCAGAGGGCATCTGGGATCAGCCTTTAACAACAGGCAGCTGGGACCCCGCAGCGCGGCTTCTGGAGACGGGCAGGCTTTCCTTCTCCCTCCCTTTCCCTTCCCCTCACATGGCCCTGCACAGACTTGGTGGGAGCCGATGGAGTTTTCTGCAACTAACACAGCCTGAGTTGAGCTGAGGAGGACATCATGCAGCCAACGGCATAAAGGGAAAGAGGATTTTTCTCCAACATAAAGCCTGAAGAAAATCATGGTGGCTTCAAGGTCAGAAAGAGAAAGTAAGTCATGGGGGACAGAGCTGAAGACAGCGCTGGGAAAAGAGGGCGGAGCGCGCCCAGCGCAAATCTTAAAAATACTTTCTCCAGGTCATGGTAAAAACTGTAATATCACAAATGGTTATTTCCTCTTTAATCCATTTAAAAAGACATGGGGGGATGATAATTCTGTATGCAGCCTGTGGAAAAAGAAAATTGGGCACGTCAGGTCACCTAGCAGCTGTAAGAGACTTTCAGAGATTTTGTGAAGAAGAGAGCCGTTGCTTTTCAGGCTGGAATTTACTTACCCTTAAAAAAGAAACAACCCATGTGTGGCCCATGATTGACAGTGCAGGAAGACTGCAAGATTCATGGGAGAGATATTTTTCATGGCAGCAGATTTCTGGGCGGGTCTGTTGCTAGTGGCAGTTTGAAGACCATGTTTAAAGCAGAGAAAAAAACCTGTTTTTTCCCCTAAAAAAGAGAGAGACTTGGAGAGGCTTTTTTTAAAGAATGGTAAACCTGACCAAACCCATGTTTTTTATCCTTTGTGCAAGTTGGATAAAGGGAGGGGGTTCTGAAAGGGAGGGGAGTTTAGCTTTAATTTCTTGTTATTTTCTTTTTACCTTTAATTCTCTTAGTAATAAAACTTTCTTTGTACTGTAATTGCTCAAGCATATGCCTGTTTTGCCTCACAAATTTCCAGTTTTCCTCAATATGATCCTATTTCCCCTTATAAAAATAACAGATTAGCCAGTTCAAACCATGACATTGAGTCAACATTTATTTCTTTTGACAGAGAAAGAAAAGATGCATGCTAATGTCTTTACAAATAATTTGATGGGTGAAGGTATGGGTGTTAATATCTTTGAAATGGGCCTTGATGTCTCTACTGACTTTGGGCAGCAGGTTTATTACAGAGCCCAGACAGCTTGGCTCCTGAAAGACACAAGGGTCTGCACAAACCCGAATTTCTGAACTTTGGGGTAAAACAGTAGGCTCAAGGGGGGGAATATGTGGTAGGCGGTTTGGGAAGGCTGTACCTTCCTAGTACCTCAGCCAATGGGGAAAGGAAGAGGGCAACATGTGGCCGGGAGTTTAGGATAAAAGGAGGCTGCGCCCTCTGAAACCATGAGAGAGAAAAGTCCGGAGGCATGTGCCCTGGTGGACTCTCTCCCTTTATTTGAATAAAGTTGAAGGACTCCTCTGTCTCCTTTTTGGACATAAATCTCTGGTGTTGGTGAATGTGGACGCTGACAGCTCAATCAGAGCGAAATTTTCCAGGCTCCAGCCCTGTTTGTGAGAAAGAATTGCTTTCTCACAGCATGGAGCTGAGAACCGGGAGAAGTTTTTGTAAACCATCTTACGAGATTTTGTAAACTATATCTTGCTGCTGGTGTTTTTACACCTTGTTGTTTCAGCTTGTTATTCTTAGGCGTTGTTATAACTAACCAATAGTTATGAAAGGCATTCATCAAGTGAAGCAATAACCTTCTGCTACTCGTACGGCCTCTCTTATAAAAGGGCTGGGTTTTTTCTTAATAAAAAACTTCTTCCTGTCCTGGACTTTTGTGCTGCTGCTTTCACACCATCCCCCAAACTCAACAGAGACACCTGGTGATGGCCAGCATGTACTGCAACTGCACCACTGAAAAGAATACCACGGTGTCTGATTACAGAACTCCAGCGATGGACAGAATTGGCCCTTGCGTCCTTCTGGAAAGGTACATGTTCCCCAGGAGTATGGGAAAGGGGCCAGCCAGGGCGATAGCTCTGGCTACGAGGACAGAACCCTAGTACAAGGCGCCAGGGTAATAGACAAAAGCATAAAAAAATGGGACGCAAACTCACAAAAGAGAAAAGCACAGTGCTCTCTGCTTGGAAAACTATGTTAACGGTCACAGGAGCTACAGTACCTGTGTACTGAGGAGTCCCTGTGTGCCCTATTAAAATG
>VYZQ01032359.1:92026-115753 GCA_013400655.1 Mystacornis crossleyi | reverse complement strand
TTTTTTTTTTGGGTGTGTGTCTTCATTAGTCCATTAACAGCTTGAGGCTGTGTGTCATTGCCTTCTGGAGATACACCAACAAAGCCTTGATCACTCTATCAGAAACAGCAAATGCTGTCTCTTCTTATGGGGCCCACAACTTATTTAACCCTTAAGCAGCACATGAAAACCAGACACGGCATGACAAATTTTAACAGTGGGAATAGGGTGGTTAATTTAAATACCTGGCTCCCTTTTCATATATCTCCTTGATCTTAAGGGGGTGTTCTGTGATACTGCCTCATACCCCAACAGCAGAAATGGGAGTGATTAACGTCAAATGAGCTATATGCCCAGCATCCTTGTGGCTGTGTGCACTGCACATTTTTCACTGGTTTAGCTGATGCTGTCTTCTTCAGGTTCTCCTGAACTGTTGGGAGAAGACCACGCCCTCCTAACTGCCGTCACATCCTGAAGGCCCCAGGCACCCATCAGCGTGTTCTTCTCTTTCATAAGGCTGCAGGGGGATTCACATGCACAACTTCTATCTCAGTTAACAGGAATTCTCTGCCTAAACGCTGACTGTCGATGTGCATGGAGATGGGAATAATACAGGTCTTTGCTCTCAGCCAAGTAAGTGCAAAGGAACATGCACTTCTGTTAAATACCTGGAGAGCAGATGCAGGAACAATACAACATAAATTAAACTTGCACTGAATAAAAGTAGAGGCTGGCAGTGCTGGGACCTGGCATGTGCTGTGGCCATGCTGACAGAGCTCTCTATATATGGCTTATTTACTGCCAAGGTGGTGCTGCAGCTGAAGTGCAAACTGTTGCTTAAAATGTCATGTAGTTTTGTTGGGGAGATATCGAGGGAAATAAATTATTTTGTGCTTATTTATATCATATTGTATTAGTGCAGACATTTTAGATCTTTGGTTAATTACCCAAAGTTTCATGTTCCAGAGGGGAGCCAAGTTCTCTCTTGCCAATGCATTAGGCTCCCTGGGCCTTGTTTTTTATGATGGTTACTTTTTTCCTGCACATGCTCCTTTGCCATGAGGTAGAGGCTTCCTTATTCTTCTCAGAGTTCACAGAACTTGAGTTCTGACAGGTCAAGAAGTCACTCAGTCCCAGTCATCAGCACTACACGTTATTGTAGCACTACAGTATTATACTTCTGCGTGCTCACATCCCCTTTTGGGATCATGGCTCAGTGGAATGCTGGTCCTGCTGCACATCCCTACAGTAAACATCAGCTGGTCACCCTCAAGGCCCTCTGACCTCTCTAAAGTGGGCCCGCTTATCACTATCTGGCCATCAAAAGCTTTATTAATATAATAAGGACCTAATTATAGAATCATAGAATGATTAGGGTTGAAGGAACCTTAAAAATCATCTTAGCTCCAACCCCCTGCCATGGACAGAACACCTTCCACCAGGTAATCTAGCCAGGCCTTGAACACCTAATTCAGTAAATAATAAAAAATATAGAAAAGATCATTGATACTAGGAGTAATTTTGTGGAAGGCAGAAATTTACATCCATATTTTTCCTGGCAGGATAGATTTGACTGTAACCTGGAAATACAAGTGCATACAGTATGTTTTATTTGGAATTATGATTAAAATGCTCATGAGCATAATGGATGTCACGTGCTATTTACAGAAATTCTCACAGAACACCACTAAGTCTTTCATGGGATGGATAATTGACTATCAGAGGAATACATTATGAAAACCACAGAGGACTTAAAGAAATAAATCCCAGATTTCTTGCCTGATGCTGTAGGGAATGCAGAAGTGATTTACCCCATGCAGAACAAGATACTTACCATCCCTTCCACATATACCTAGCGCGGAAGATTGTGGGAAGACTCTGTAAAATGTGGAGGCTTGGTATGGGTTGGATTTCCTCTGTGTGTTAAACCATGTGGTCCCACTGAGGGGTATCCCAATTCCTCAGTGGTTTGAGCTGGGTTTTTTGATGTGTATCTGAGGAGTGGGCATGTGACAGCATCTGAAGTGTCACCAGGCACAGCATATGTGTTTGTAGCAGCTACTGCCTTGCCAACAGCAGCCATGGGCCTTGTGCAACATCCCTGTTACAAAGGGCACTCTCCTCAGAGGCTCTAACGAGCTGGGCTGCTGCTTTGCCCTCAGCTATTGATTTTTCTTCTCTTCACACTGTCGTGATTAGCTTTTAACGAGCCCTCCCACACATTCCCCTAGGATTCCCCTCTTTTTCACTGGTGATGATTAGGAAATATGTGTTAAACGCAGCGCGCACACCTCTGGGGTTTGCTGCAGCAGCTCATTAATCCCCGCGATTTATCGGGCACGTGCAGTGTAGTGGGCAAAGGCAGAGATACAGATTTTTTGTCCCAGAAACATCATACTGAGACACGAGGATCTCCATCAGCTCCCACCAATATTTGTGTCCATCAGATCACTCCGTTTCTCATAGGATCTCAGAGAATATTTCAGGTACCCAGGAGATTTCTCCCCTTCCAACAGCCTCTTCCAAAAACTAGAGCAGTGAGATTTTTGGCCCGAAGGGAGTTTGTAAACACAAGATCTCAAGTCTTGTGGGAACTGGACTCAGAAATGAGCTAGTCTTGGGCTTTGTTCCCAGCAGAATTGGTTTTTTTCTGCACTTTTATCTGCCCTTTGGTGTAATCTGGGCATCTGAACCCGGATGAAAGCTCTTTCACCAAAATGTTTTCAGCCCTGCTCCATCTCTTGCAGGCTGCAAAGGTGGCACCCGAGAGACATTATTTTAATTTTTGTTTTAAAACATAAGATGACATCACATTTGCAGGTGTTGGTGCCTGGAAGATGAGATCAATAGTTGCCAGAGCAGGCTGTTGCTTTCTTTTTAAAGACATGGGTCTGGGCCTTTTTTGATTTTTCGTGATTTTCCTTAGCTGGCCATTGTTAAGGGTTTGGAATACTGGGCAGGGGGCGTTGGCAGAGAAGAGGCATCTCTAGCCACACACCCTTCCTTCCCTGATGAAGGTAAGTGGCACTCCACCATATCCTGATCAGTATGACTCAGGTTATTCCGCATACACTCACAAAAGTTATTTTCTGACCATTTCCATGTAGCATGTACTGTGACAGCTCACAGCTTCTGGAGTAACTGGTGAAGTATGGGAATACTCCTGTATGAACCTGCAGTGCTAGAGCTGCACACTTCAGATTATACCCACAGAGATGGATGCATACAGGTAGGAATCCAGAGCATCCCTTCAAACTGAGTTAATCTTGAATTCCTTGGAGAACCGGTCAAATAAGTTAAGCAGAGTAGCTTCCAAAAGGCAAGGACAGCCCTAGAACAACTGGTCACTTCATGACATTACCCTCCTCTGCCCATTTCGTTTTCCACCCACAGGCAGGCCACAATAACAGGAATATGTAGGATTTCATTTTCCCTTCCTCTGCAGAGTGCATTATGCCAGCCGGACAGTTTCATCTGCCACATCCTCCACAGGGATTAAGGACATTGCCAGTACACTTCACATGTGATACAGTGTATTTTAGGACCCTTGGTCTTTCATTATTCACTTAATGATTGTGCTGTTGTTTCCTGGACTACAGCAATTTACAACTTGGATGTCTTCCTTACATTCTACTTTTTAAACAGGTCTCTCATATCCAAGGTGTGGACAATAATGTCCTGATTTGTTCCTTTCAGTCCTGTATTTCTCATGCATCCTATTCTGACTTTTGACACCAAGAGGATACAGAAAGTCTCTCATAGGAAAGCCATTTTGGACAAGGTGGCCATCTGACCCCTTGGACCCACTGCAGGTNCACAAGGAGCTCCTCACTGGTCAGGACTAGTGAGGAAAGTTGGGACAAGGAAGGCATAGGCTGTGGTAGGAGATTCAGTCACCTAAGGCTGGCCCTTGGGGGTTTGTGAGGAAGTCCTCCAGTGCCAGGTAGAAAGGCTTTTCTGGAACAGTGACTGGCATGGTTAGGAACTGAGCAATGCACTTGTGCTGTTCTGGGACATGGAGATGAGGTTGGTTGAGTGGAAATGATCCCTGGAGATTGCACTGGCTCTGGGCATGTGGGGAGCCCAGCTTGGCTCATCAGCCACAGCTGCTTCTCTGCAGAGAGTGGTACCAGCCGTGGTAGAGCAGGTCAAGCTTCAACCCTGGCAGTTCAGGAGTGGCAGACTGCAGTTACAAGAGAGTAAGGGAAAGCAAAGACCATCAGTGCTCCTTTTGAACCATACTGGGTCATTGGGAAAGCATCAAGATGACAGTAATTTTAAAAACTGCCTATCATAGGGAAAGATTCTCTCAAGGACTTAGATTTGGTTTCAGTCTATGCTGTGGGACGCTCCAGCGTGTGCTTCTCTCCTGTTTCCCTCCTACCCTCTAGTTCGCCCCGGTTACTCCAGGGCATATTAACGCATTCAAAGCCTTGCTAGGTCACCAGACACGTTTGAGTTCTGGGTGCTCCTGAGATGACCCTCTGCTCTATCATCTTTGCAGTTTGGAGGAAGATCAAATCTAATCTGGAGAGTGAGCTGAGAGCACCCTTTAAAACAGTATCAGTGAGGCTTCAGTTTTGCATCTTGATCACAGTTGAAATGCTGCAGAGGCTGAAGGACTGGAAGTCATTTTCCCAGATAAAGTCCTTCGATAAGGTCTTAATGGCATGAATTTAAATCCATCCCACTCTACCTAGCCCTCTGTGACTAGTGGGCATTGAGAAAATGGAGGATCAAAAAGTGAAGGAGAACAGTATGGAGGAGGCTGCCTGGCCAAAAAGACAGCTCATTTACTGGAAATGCTAGATTTACCTTCTTCCCACCACTATGGATCATGGCAAGTCACAGCTGCCCTGTTGCAGCTGTCCAGCTGAATCTCTGCCCAAACCGTGTTGGCTGCAGGGGACACTCAGACAACCAGCATACACGTACAGCTTTTATCCAAGAACTGAAATTTCAGCAAGTGCCACTGCAGACAACAGTGCTCCCTGGCGTGTTTAGAAATCTGCAAAGGAGGATGTAAATCATGTGGCAATTGGGAAGATGCTATCCAGGGAATGAAGAGTAAGGCAAGGACAAGACAACCCAGAGCTGAGTTCATAACCCTGAGTCACTCCTGCTCTTCTGAGTGCTTCCATGTGTGTTGAGCTTCCCTATGTGAGCAGGTTCACTGGAGTCCACAAGGAAAGCATAGCTGAGGGGAAAAGTCATGGCCAGTGTATGTGAGGTGGATTTCAGTGCCAAGAAAAATCATTAACAAAACAGCCTACTAAACTCTTAGCTATTTTAAAGTCTAAACAAGATCCAAGGCTGGGTGACTTTATGGTTGGTTCCACTCGTGTGTCAGAGGAAGGAGACAAACCCAACTCTAGGAAGGAAGGAATGACTGTGGCCGAGGTCAAAGTGGTAAAAAGCAAGTATAAAGACAGCAGCAAAGAAAGTAGAAGTAATGTAGAAAGACTCGTCCTCAACCAACATATTAAAATGTCATGAAGAAAAGCAGATAAAAGTTTAAGAAGGAAGAAAACTCCAGAATGAGGTAAAACCAAGGGGTTCTCCAAATATGTAGAAGGACCGAATTTAATCCAGATCCTTGCAGGAAAAAATGTGATACTTGGGCTGTTGCTGATGAAATGAGGTGTAGGTGGTGAGAACATGAGAAATGGCTAGTGCAGGGGGAATTTCTTCTCCAGATAGACGCTGTCAAGGTCATAATCACCTGAAAATGACCTGGATCTTGAGGAGATCAGTCCTATATGCCATGTCCCATGCTGGCTGTTTGTATGTGTGTTCGAATTAGGAAGCCAATTCAGAGAGCATTGTCTTAAACTGGTGTAGCTTGGAACATACCTGAAGTCATAGCAGAAGGCCCAGACTCTTGTTCTTTCAGAAACTGCTTATGGTGCTAGAGTATCCTCTTCACTGTCACTCTGTTCCTCAACCTTCATGACCAGCACTGGAGTACTGCCACTGCAGCTTCCAGAGCCCTCCATACTTTTCCTCTTGACTACAGAAGATTTCACTTTCTAGAAAATACTCTTAGACAAAGCCTTGACTCTCTTGTAACTATAATTATTCAGCTGATTAATGCATTCAAGTGGGTAGGTTTGAAATTAATTTTAACAGTGTTGATGAATTTCCCAGTAGGAATACTCAGAAGCTGAAGGAAAAAACAGACACAAATACACATAGAAATGTTAAAGTTTCCTGTGTTGTCACAGTAAATGGAGATGTTCCTGGCAGGCATTACTCTGAACATGACTATGTAAAGAATATCGTGGTTTAAAAATAATTGCAATTCACAGGTATAGGGAAGCAAAAGTGGATTAAAGTTGTAGTTGCCCCGGTTTTGGTCTGGAGAGTAGAGCACCTGATAGGTAAAATGCCAGGGGACTGGCATACAGGAGGGCACTGTATTGTGAAGGGTCCCACAACTTGGGAAAAAGGTGAATGTTTTGTTCATTGAAGGTGTGAAAACAGGTTGGAAGGTTGGAAGGCTCATGAGAGTGCTGGGGGGTTCTGGTGAGGAGGGTCCCCATGACCACAGTGAGGTCAGGCAGGTGTCCCAGAGGGCAAAAGAAGGTCATGCTCTCGGGATGAGCAAGCGCTTCAGCGCCGAAGCAATCCTCCGGCTGGCTGGAGGAAGCTCTGTGGTTGAGTTATGCAATTGTGCTCTATGAGGCTTTTCTCTGCAGAGTTTTTGCTACTCACAACTTTGGAAAGTGGGTGAGGTGGAGCCTTGGGATCAGCTTGTAGGACTGTGTCTCTGGGTTTAAGGAGTCCTGACTGACTCCGGCGTTACGGACACTGAGAGAGGGGCTGCTGCTAAGAAATGGATCCCTTCCCAGGTTCATCCTTTTTGAAAGCAATTTGATATGCTGGACTCTTCTACTCGCTTGCTTTCTTTTTGAAAGCTTCCGCGTCGGCAGGAGGTAGGTACAGCGAGCAGCTGTTGCCTCTGGAGTTAATTGGGGTTCCCCAAGCCTAGGTGCTCTGCTTTTCTTCTTTAGTCTTTCACAGTTTCTAGCACTGAAGCATTTCGTTTTTAAAACGATCTACTACACTCTCCCTACAGGAAACAGAATATAAAAAAAAGGGGAGGGGAAAAAAAAAAGAATTTGGCAAGGAGCCAAGCCCAGTGACTGAAGTAAGAAGTAGGGAACTTGGAGTAAGTGTAGTTGCCGGGACATTGTATGTCAGCGAGAGTCAGCGGCGGTCTTTAAGGGTGTCGGAGAGGACACACGATGCCCATCTCACAGCACAGATAAGGTTTGCGTCCTTAGGTGAATGACCCTGCGCTGCGGCTGCGAGCGAAGCTGTCGGTCTTGGGAGGGTATAAAGCTGCGTGTAAATGAGCGGAGAGGAGTGTACCGGAGTGCTATGGAGGGCAGCAACTTTGTTGCTGTGACTTTTACAAGCCTTCAAGGGTAAGATTTACTGCTTTCCTTCCGCTCGCTTGTTTTCCCTGCCACTTTTAGGGGGGGTGGGGTCGGGCAGAAAAGTTGTGGGGTTTTTTTTTTCCAGACCCAAGAGTTTTGCGAAGCTTAATCAAAGCGCTCGGGGTTGAGCTTTTCCTACGGGCGAGCTGAGAGACGTCTGGGTGGAGTGAGCTGAGCTGTGCGCGATTCCAAGCAGCAGCGGCAGGAGCAGCAGCAGCCGCCCGGGGAAGCTGCTATTGTTTGTTTCAGAGGGATCAGACTGCGTTTCTCTTTGGGAACCCGCTCCGCCACAGCTGTTGATCCGTAACCTGAGCGTCGTTGCAACTAACTTACCCAAAGGCGCTGAATGCAGTTTTTAACTGCCATCCTGGTGTCAGTTTAAAGGGTGTTTTAACGAAGACAGATGGAGGATGTTGGATCATTACTTTAAGACGTGGCAGATAACAGACTGAGCCTGTTTCCCAGCAATTACAGCTAATTGCATTGGCACATTTGAGTGTAGGGGTGGAAACGCAGAGTTTCATGGGTTTCTGTATATATCGATTGGAACAGCACCAGAAAATATCTGTAGGGCTGGCTCACCTCATCCAGGATACCTCTTCAGGTATGGAAAAAGCAGGGAGGTTTCAGGGATACTTTCAAACTCTTTGCAGCGAGTCAGTAGATGTAAACCAGAGGCTACACTCCTTTTGTAAATCCTGATGCCAAGAGTGACCACTTACAGTGCCTTCAACTTATTCCAGGTTTTAATTCTGCCAAGTCTGATTTTAGTCCTGAAAAAGAGTACTTTTGGTATTCAAAACACGCATTTTGGTTGTCCACACTGCAGCTCACTTTCTATGTTTGCAAAGCAGGGAGTGGTACAACACATGCTATTCCCTGTTTTGCTCTTGAGGTATTCAAACAGAAGAGGATGTAAGGAGAGGTGGAGAAATGCAAATAGTAATGTATTTCAGTGCTAAAAGATGATTAGTGCTAATTACTTCTAATGGCTGGAATTTCTGTGTCTGCTTTTGATAGGGAAAAGCAAATGTGTTGTTCTCTTTGGAACCAAAATTTGACAAATCTGACTGAAACAGTTAGTACAGCTGTAGTTCAAAGGGGCCCCTTGGCAAACACGCCTTTGGCACATGCAAGGTCAGTTTGTGCCAGGTGTGCCAGGCTTTTATGCTGCCCTTACCAGAGCCTTGGCAAACACTGCACTGTGATGTCCTTCTTTTGCAATACCTGTGAGTGAATGTGACTGTCCAGCTCCAGCACATGACATGTGGCAGCAAAGGCATGGATTAAACAGGGAAATTGAGGACCTGATGTATTTTAAATCTGTAATATCTTCTCAGTTGTGCCTCCAAATCCAGTGTAAAGTGATACATGTTCAAAATTTACGGACTTAGATCTGGCATTTAACATCATTTCTCCACCAAGAACAATGAGCAGTGAAAACAAGAAGTTTTGAACCTTTTCTGTCACAATGCTCGGTGCTTAGGATCTGTTTTCTCATATGTTGAGTTACTGGTTAGATATTTAGTACTTGACCCTAAAAAATAATAGAACTCTAAGACCTGTGGGTATTTGTGATCACTACATCGTCTAAACACAAATTAAAAAACCCCCAAACTTACGTGCAAAAACTGACCTGACATGGAAAGGTGAGTAGAGGCACGATATGCTTTCTGAATTTGTACCTGCACAGGGTCGTTTAAACTTTTTTGTGTGTATACATACCACAGGATACTTGGTGGCGAAACTAACTGGAGAAATCTTTTTCTGACTAATTCCTCTCATTTCTGGGTGCTTGCTTCTTGTACTACAGCACAATTCACTGCCCCCTCAGATCTGATATGACCACTGCTTGGGCAGGAATTTCAGTCTGTACTGAACTACACCCCATGATCTGGATTAAAATAACCCTTCCAAAAATGATTGTATTTGACATGGATCATTTCACAGAGTCTGGGAATGAAGTGATAGGAGCAGAGGCACCAAGTATATTCTAATCGTATTTATCATTGAATCTGATGTATCATATAGCTTTGTCCAGAGAAACAGGGCAAAGAAACAAGACGTGTTTTCCATCCACAGCACCTGCTCTGCATTCATCCAGGTTGTGCCATGTCTTTTCTCATATTGCCTCTCAAGACCGTGATGGTGGCAAGTGCCTCCCTCCATCCCAAGTTTGTAGTACAGCCCTCAGTGAACCTTTGCAAATTCCTCATGTTGTAGCTCACTGCAACTTGCCCCTCACGCAGGAGGAGCTTTGCAGTTGTGTTATCAAGCCAAATAATTGAATTGTGGAATGGTTTGAGTTGGAAGGGATCTTAAAAATCATCCTGTTCCAAGTCGCCTGCCATGGGCAGGGACACCTTTCCACCAGACCAGGTTGCTAAAAGCCCCATCGAGCCCGGCCTTGAGCACTTCCAGAGATGGGGCATCCACAGCTTCTCTGGGCAACCAGAGGTCAGGCCAGTGCCTCACCACCCTCAGAGTAAAGAATTTCTACCTAATATCTAATCTCAGCCTACTCTCTTCCAGTTTGAAGCCACTCCCCCTTGTCCTGTCACTACATGTCTTGCCAAAAGTACCTCTCAAGTTCTCTTGTGGCCTCTTTAAGTACTGAAATTTGCTCTAAGATCTCCCCAAAAACCTTTCCGTCTCCAGGGTGAACAAGCTCAGCTCTCTCAGCCTTTCCTCACAGGAGAGATCCTCCATCCCTCCGATCATCTTGGTGGCCTCCTCTGTACTGGCTCCAGCAGGTCTCTGTCCTTCCCACGCTGGGACCCCAGAGCTGGATGCAGGGCTCCAGGTGGGTCTCAGCAGAGCGGAGCAGAGGGGCAGAATCCCCTCCCTCCCCTGCTGCCCACGGGGCTCTGGATGCAGCCCAGGACATGTTTGGCTCTCTGGGCTGTGAGTGCACATGGCAAGCTCATGTTGAGGTTCTCATCCCCCAGCTCCCTCAAGGCCTTCTCCTCAGGTCTGCTTTCAATCCATTCTCTGCCCAGCTTGTACTTGGGATTGCCTTGACCCCTCTGGCTTCTTTAAATAAGGCTGAATTTGGTTTGTGAGAAAACATCCCTTCCCTATTCAAGACCTGTCAAAGCAGCTTCTTGCTGTGGATATTGAAATACTCAGAGCCCATGATCAAACCATGAGTAGCCGTTAAGGAGGTGGATTGTCTTTGCAGACGTGTAAGCAATGGAGAGAGAGTTCATAGAGCCCTGTAGGTACAGAGGTGTTATATGGTGAGAGGAGAGAGTGTATTTGTAGCTTATACCCCCAATTCCCCATAAATGAAAAATGGAGAATTTGAACCTTAAATAATTTCTGCTATAGGCCCTGAAAACACAGAAAAGCAACATGTGTCCTGTTAAGCTGAAGGGATGGACCTGCATGAGTGCTCAAATACTCTGAGCCCCAGTTGATTATTGAACAGTGCAGAGTACGTGGGGTAAAAAGAAATAAAGAAAATCCAAAAATAATCAAGTGGAAAATAGAACGACAACAAAGAGTCCAGAAGGGCTGACACAGACTGTGGAAAGCAACTAGAGGAGACTGAAGCAGCACTTCACTTTGTCTGACCATAGCTGGTGCCAGGGAAAATTAAGACAAACAGGAAATTGCCTTTTTTTCTGACTATAGAATGTTTTCTGTGTGCTTATGGGTTTTTAATTAATTCAGGAAAAGGAGGCTATGAAATTGTTCTACCAAAATTTGACAAGTACTTAATGCCACACAACCAACGAAATATGCGATAATATTTTTCCCTGGTATTTTTTTCTCCCAGAAAGCACAAAGAGAAATTAAAACTGTAATTAAAAATGGATGTGAGTGATAGGAGGCTGATAATCCATCATTGCAAGTTTGGAAGGGAAACTGAATCTCAGATTTAAAAAACAGAAAAGCAAAGAAAATGGAACAGGGGCATGAATTTTGATTACATGTGAAATCTTTGGGGAAAAAAAATACCCTGAGGGAGTATAAATTGTTGATAAATACAGGTGCAAAGATGTTGGACTCTGCACGTAGAATTGAGAGTCAAAAGTAAGCCAGGAAAAAAGACATGCGACTGAAAGGCAGGAAGAGCTAAGGTCAGCCAAGAGAGCACATCTGTCTGCACAAGCTGTGATCAGTGAGACAAACGGGAGCAGTACCTGTTGCTTCCCCAAAGGGGACAACTTCACCTTTACTTGCTTGTGTTTGTTTTCACACTGGCAGCTGGTGGTCAATGAACTCTCGGACTGAAAACAGACGCCTGAAAGTGTGGCAGTGAACTGTCACAGAGGGGGAGTGAGCAGGCAGCCTCTCACAGAAGCCACAGCCAGTGTGAGAGTGGCTTTCCTCAGTAAAGAAGTATGGGGATTAGATATGTGAGTCAATAACAAAGCAGTAAAGGAAGGTATTTGCAATATTATGAAAATAAAGGGTACACCTCAATGCAATAGGGGTGTGTCCAGCACTTAATGCCATCGTCTGTGTGCCCATTGAATACTGACACATTCTCAAATGACACTGTGGTTTGGGCAAGTCAGGAACTGAGTTTTGCCTAAAGGATCAGGTCAGCTTGGGAAGGATTCATACATAACTCCCGGGATTTAACTAAGTGAGCAGGTATGCCAAGTCTGTGTGGTGGAAATGATGTACCGGAGAGGTAATTGGTACAAATGAATGTGGCAAAATTATCTCCCACATCTGCCTTAAAAGGCAAAGTTTTGTGGGAATTGAAAGACTGTAAGGTTATTTGTGCTGGCCATGATGGTAACTTAAATTTACTGCTGAGTGAAGACGTTCAATGAATGCAATCCTGATTTAATGCACTGTGGGAACTACATGCCTTCCATATCAAATCAGTGTATTGTTTGAGTCTTCTTGTCACACTGCAATCCCACCAGAAACCAACGTTCAAAGAATCACAGTAACTGGCAGAAGTCATATGTCAGAGCTGAAGGAAGTTGCAAGTTTTTGTTTGGAAGACGTGAAAGTCCATTGTTTGTTTTGTGTTATTAGAGCTGAAAGAAGGCTTATAACCACCTTCTCTTCTCTGCTCCCCCCAAAATATAAACATCCTTTTTTCATCCTCTGCTGAAATTATATGCCTTGTCAATTGAGTGCACAGCTGGGAGAGATTTGGTAGCTGGGGATTGTTTTTCTAAAATGTTTGGAAAATACAGGAGGATCCACTGTTCATATGGATCATGTAATCATCAATATGATGATTACAACCAGTTAACCTTTTGCATCTATGTGCTGACAGTGAACAGTGACTACTGTTTTTTAAAATGTTTCACAAATACAGCAACATCCAGAGTTCATATGGCTCATGTAATCATCAATATTCTGATTACAACCAGTCAGCCTTTTGCATCCTTGTGCTGCCAGGATTACCAGATTAGTCATTATCAGATCTGGGGCTCCTGGTGCTTTTGGAAACCTGAGGTCTTTACCTCTGTGTGAGTAGTGTCTCACTCTTCCCACCATCATATGGGGAACTCTCTGTCCTAGTTAGTAGGATTTTGTAAGACGTAATAATAATTCTAAAACATGGAAGAAATATGTTGAAAGTGATTGACTGAGCTCAGGCATGGAAAGATAGTTTGGTCAGCAGGGTCAAGAAAGCTTTAGGTTATGATATATGGATGCATATTTTAACTTTAAGTGGTTTGGCTTCATGGGCAGAGTAATTCTGGGGAGAGGTGTTGCCAAAGCATTTGTCATGATGAGCAGAAGCAACTGGATGAATGAATAGAAAAGGGACTTCTTCCAAGTAGAGTGGGCACAAAGAGGCTCCCAAACCACTCACTCATTTCAGACTCATTGAACTGCAGCTGCTAAATACAGCTTTGCTTTAGCATCTGGAGCAGAGATCTGTGCAGAGGTTTGACCTATGCAAGGACTGTAGAGTTTTCCTTCAAGTTTACCTTTATTTTCTGAAGAGGCATGAAGCCCAAGCTTGCTCTGGTGGTGTTATATCAGGCTTGCATTTGGGCAGCGGCATAGGCTGTGTTTGCATGTGCGTTTCCAAAATCTGATATATTTGTTACTCCTGTCTCCTTATGCACCCTTGCTCTACACAGATAGCATAGGATGAAGTGCAAAAACTACATTCTGTCACATAGAAAACTTGTTCTAGATAGATTGTGACTCCCTTAAATGTCTCAGCTTGGCTCACTGACCACTTAAACAACTGGTAGAGTGTTCCTGTTGATTCAGGCTCCTGGTCACAGAGCAGTGCCAGCTTTTCTCATGTTCACAGATCCTCTAGGTTTTCAGCACCAACATCACTTTCAAATCCTTTAAATAAACTTGTCTGATTGGGACACTGAAAGTTTCACCACCAGCCAGTTTTGATGTATTATTTTTTTTTTTTTAATGCTCAATTCCTCTGCCTATCAGGATATATTCAGGACCTTAAATGCATTTCTGGTGCCTGGCTTTGGTTTCTAGGCCAAGTAGTTTGCAGCCAGTGGGGAGAAATTTTATTCTAGTCTAACATGCAGGATGACCAGCAATGGACAACAGTGTGAGCCAGCATGTGTTGAGCAGAGACGGATTTACAGGAAACCAGTGCTTCCCTCTGCTTCCTCCTCTTCAAGGAGGCTGGTCTTGCTCTGGGTAGACACGCAGTTCCTCTGTACCTTAAGTACAAGCCCTGCGTATGTATTTCTCATTTTCATATAGCACCAATGTAGTGGTAATGTCCTTTTCAGTCTCTCCTCCATTGGTCCCTTCTTTGTGCCATGTCAGGAGATGACTTGATCAGCATGTCCAAGGTAAGGTAGCCCACTGATGCAGTGCAACCTGAAAACCTAAAATTGTTTTGTATTTTAAAGCCTTCTAGATGACAAACTGTGGCTGTTGGCCACAGTGTTTAGGAGTTTGTTTCCCCCATTTTTTGGGCATGGAATTATGTCTATACGCTGCTGTATTTGCCGTGAATTGCCTTCTCTTTTCTCTTGCAGAAGTTCCATGGAGTTGGACTAAAATAAAGTTCTGGGATGTCTCTATTTGGATTAAAATTTGGAAAGAAGAAATTGAAAGGTGAGTGTGGTCTGGTAATGCCATTGTCATGGGAGCAAAGGAATGTAAATACACACACGTGTGCAAGTCCTTGAGATCCTGTGTGGGAGGATATCTGGCCCTGCAGAGCAGGTGGGGGAAGATACACTTTCTTTCCTTTTCCTGAGTTTCATACTACCTTGGAGGAGTGCTGCGGACTGGGTGCCAGTGAACGGGGGCACATCTGCAACAGAAACAGCTACAGAGTTTGTGTGCTGTAATGACACATGACTGCCTTGGGGAAGTTGAGTTTTAGTGGTTTTTTTAATACAAAAATCCTTTTTTGGTGTGGGGTAGATGAGCAATGTACAGTGCAAAGGTCTGATGCAGCCTTTGGATGATGAAATGTAGTGGTGCATCTCAAATTCTGTGTTCAGTTTTGAGCCCCTCCCAAGAAAGACAGGGAGATGCTGGAGCGTGTCCAGAGAAGGGAAAAGAAGCTGATGAAGGTCTAGAGCACAAGTCTTATAAAGAGCAGCTGAGGGAGCTGGGAGGTGTTTAACCTGGAGAAAAGGAGTGTCAGAGGAGACTTTACTGCCCTCTAAAACTAACTGAATGGAAACTGTGGTTAGGTGGGGGTCAGTCTCTTCTCCCAGGTAACAAGCAACAGGACAAAAAGAAATGGCCTTGATACGCCAGGGGAAGTTTAGATTGGATATTAGGAAAAATTTCATCACAGAAAGGGTTGTCAAGCACTGGAACAGGCTGCCCATGGCAGTGGTAGAGTCACCATCTCTGGAGGTGTTGAATAGGTATGTAGATGTGGCATTTAGGGACATGGTTTAATGATGGAGTTGGCAGTGTGGGGTAAACAGTTGGATTCGCTGATCTTGGAGGTCTTTTCCAACCTAAACGATTGAATGATTTTATTTTATGATGGCAATGGTCCAGATATTCCCTTCAATCAAAAACAGGAAGAAGAGTAAATCAGAGACATGCACCATGAGAGCACACATGTGTGGACCCTGAAAGACCCAGTGTGCAGTCTCTGATCAGGGATCCAGGTCTGCAGACATGGTGAAGAGGGAAAGTCTCTAGCCTTTCCTTTCAGGGTGTTCCTCCCTGTATTTGATGAATGTGGAATTACTGCCCTGCTTGTATTTCGACATTAAATTATTTTCCTACCTCTCTGAGCTCAGAGGACTGAACAGCTTTTTCCCAGGGGTTTATTTTTGCAATTGTGCTGCTATTTCCCCTTCCTGGACCAGGGCAGACTGTGAGCCCGGGTGTTAAGACAGGGGCATCCGTTTGCTTCTCTGAGAGTCCCAGGAGAGGAGGTTGTGATTGCTCCCAGGGCAGGGTCTCTGCCAGCCCCAGGTCTTTTGTACCCCATCTTGGCTTTGCAGATGAGGGAGCACGGGTATGTCTGCGAGCCACCGTCCACTCAGGGCATCCCCACTTGTTAAGCAGTAGCTGTTCAGATTATCAAAAAGATTCTGTTGCTATATTAGGAAATTGTTGTGTTTTTCCTGGGCCTGGGCTTAACAGAGGAGAGTTCAGCCCCCCCATCTTCAACCAAGTATTCTAGAAACTCACATCTTCCTAGATATAAACCCTGTATTTTATTGGGAAAAATAATTTATTTTCACATCTGATCATAAGTTCAAAACCAATGAAAGCAAACTGGAAGATGTTCAGAGGATAAAGGAAGCTGGGGTGATCAGGGAATGAGAAGCTTCCATAACAGGAAGCCAAGAGTGTTTTCTCCTCCCCTTTTGTTTTTAATTATTTTGCCTTGCAGCCCCAAAACTATGATTGCTCCTTGCAAACATTTCACTAGGCATAAATGCCAGTGTTTAAGTGCTATTTTAATCCAAGAGTTTATAAATTTTGTGTTTGCAGAAGTCCAAAGGACTGTGCTGCCAGAGAGCAGGCAAGTCCGTCCTCTAGGGAACATCCCATGTGCTCATCTTGGAGGGGTAGTACTGCTTATGGAAAGACCAAATTTCTGTTCCAAAACGAAAGCTGGATGATGTTTAACCTTGCTGAAGAGCCATGCTCACAGTATGATTTCCATGGGAGGGAATGGATTACCTCAAGCATCTGCTGCTAGATCTGGGATCAGGATTGCTCCCATGAGATCCAGTGTTTCTACCCAGCAAGACATGGTTTCCACTTGAGCTGAGGTGGAGGAGAAATTCGATAGGTGTAGTTTAAGAGGACAGGTTACATGGTCTTAAGTTTCTTGGAGATAAGAGTTGGCTTTTTATAGTTTCAAATTCTTTTTAGAAGTAATCAGGAACGTAACTAAAATGCAGCTCATGTCAGACAGAAAAAGATGCCTGGAGGAAAGCAGCTCCTGGATAACGTTGGTGAAGCTCTTCCAGCTGAAGCAGGGACGTACACCTCTTAGATAAGCAACAGTGGCGTTTCTGTGGAAAAGGTGCCAGAGATTTTTTATGCTGAGGTAAAAGAAACAGAGAGGAAAGGGGACACTTCTAATTCATCAGGAGTGTGGAAGGTTGGAGATGGCTGATAATTGTGGAATGTCTCTGCTCACTGGCCTCATCCCGTGGCAGTTTAGTTCGGCATTGGAGCTTTGTACCTCAAGGACAGGGATAGGTAGGTACTGTTCATGAAAAAGATGGGAATAGAGAGCAGGGAGAATTCATCTACACAGGTGGAAGAGCAGTGATTGCTGCAGTTTCATCTCTATAAGCCCAGCCTCAGGGCACTGTGAGAGGAAGAGGAAGGTTGTAAATTGAGCTAGGGCTTTTGGAAGGCTCCACTGGGTTTCCCTTCATGCTGCTCACCAAGGCAGCTGGGCTTGGAGTATTCAGGCTCTGGGAAGAGCTTGGCAGCTCAGGAGGAAGGCAGCCCACAATTGGCACTATGGGACATCAAGCTCAGCTGCCTCCTGGGATCCCCATTCTGATCCAATAGGAAATGTCGCACCACAGTAGATATTGGGTATGAAAACTGTATTTATTTTTACATAATTTCCCACAAGGGAAATAGCTGTGAATTGAAAAACTTCTCAAAGTTCGTTTTGGAGCTGTATTTATTTTTATGATTTTTTGCATTACTTCCTATCACTGTGCATTGCTGTTATTAACAACGTGTGCAATTGTGTCAAGCTGTGGCATTTACCAGCATGTCTAGGAGATACTGTTTTCTAGTAAAGGAAATTATATATGCCAGCCAGTCACTGTCAGACTAGTTTTCAAAATAAAAAGAAAAGACCATTTCAGCTGCTTTTCTTGGCATGTTAATATTAGTCAAAATTTTGTGAACTACTATCAGAAATAAAACCAGGACACAGAGTGATATAAAATTCTAAACGAAACAGGGGGGGGAATAAAAGTTGTTCAAAATGAAGAAGAGACAATTTCTATTGCTAATATAGTCGAAAAATATATGTTTCATTCTGAAGTGGACTGAAACAAATATGAAAAGATGTAGATGCTTCTTGAGAATTAATTTGTTCCGAGGTATTTCTGAGACATGGTGAGTTCCCACCTCTACCCAGAGCCAGGGCATGTGGGTGAGACATTGCCAGGAGTAGAAAAGGAAGGAAAAACAGAACTGGTGTTATTGCAGGAGATGGGAAAAGGGAGAGATGAGTCAGCCTCTGTCTCTTCCTAGAAAAACCTAAATGGGAATATTTTCAGGTTTAAGGTTATCCAACACTTCTTCCACCCGTGTCCCAAGAGTGCTGTTTTGACCACAAGTATTGTACGTGCTGGGCAAATCCTAGGCATCCTTTTCGAGAGCTCTCCATTCTTCTTTTCTCTCTTCTTATGGTGATAATATAAAATGCTGCTTTTAGAAAAGGGCAGGCTTTACACTTAACTTTATGTTGATATTAAAAATTTACTAAACCTGAGGTGGAAATATTTCCAGTTCACTCTTGGGGTTCTTTATTTCAGACCTTTCATCTGCGGTATGAAAACGGAGGAGGTCAGTACATCACCTAAGTGGGCCCTCTGTTAGTGATTCCAGTAGCAAAATAATTTGGCTTTCTATACCAGGGATATATGAAATGTTTCACCTGTGTGAGGAATTCCACTATGTGTGGTGTTTAATGCTTAGCTGGAGGCTGAGCTCAGTACCAATCATTAAAGACACAGTCCATGGCCACAAAACTATTTCTTGTGTTTTATTTCTTCAGGAGGAAGGAGGATTCTTGTTTTTGTGAGGCAAAAAGACACAATAAATGTATTTATTTAATAATGGAAAGACAGGAAGGAGGAAATAGGGCTAAACCCATTGGTGATGGTGTCCCTGTAAGGTTATGATGCATGCTTTTTCTTAATTAAATGCCTTACACTCAGCACAGTCTACTCCATTTCAGAGATGAAAAAGCATGTGATTGCCAGCATAAATCCTCACCAGCCAGAGCAGCCAGAGAATCTTCACAGGAAAGGGGGCATCTGCACATTAAAAATATGTAGGTTTGTAGCATGGAGCCCTGGAGAGCCCCTCCTTTGAGTCAAATAAAAACCACGTTTGTTTGCCAGGCAGCTGGGCATGTTCCTCCTCCTGGACAGGCTTGGCTATGACCTCCCTCTCCCTGTTTCCATCCCACTGGTTTCTCACTGCTCCTGCTGCCCCAGCTGCGCTTGCTGAACCCTGCCAGGCTCTGGCTGCAGTTCAGGGCAGGGATGGGCTTTGGTTTCGTGCTGCAGAGCAGCAGGTGCGCGGCACCACTCAGGTTACAGCATGAGGGTGACACTCAGGTGATGGGGGTCCGACAAATGTCTGTGTCCCAGACTAGCTGTGAAATATAGATATTTAACCCGTATGACCCTCAGACCTGTCATATGGCTCTCCGCTTCACCCATACATCCTCTGATCTGTATAAGATAATGAACTTTTCATGTAAGGATCCTTGGCTTTGGTTTTGGATAGAGTTCACTCGTTGCAGTTGTGATCCCAGAAAGGTACTGCTGTGTTATGAATATAAAACCCTGTGGTGTTAGTGCTGTAAGAAATAATCCCATTCTTGTCACCCCAACATATACAGCACATGAAAATCAAGACACTTGTTGCATGGGTTCTTTCACCCCTAATGATTGCAAAAAAGGGGCAGTTATTGCTTTAAGGTGCAAGGCGATTTTAGCTATTAGCTTGTATAATAACCTCCTAGGACAAAAAGGTTTGGGTTGCCTAACACATTATATGATGACTTGCCCTCTCCCAAGGAGTTGCCTTTCAATGGAGACTATAATTCTCAGGTTTTCTGAGGGGAGGATAGAGGTACTGACTCACCATGGCATTTTCCAGTCTCTTGTGCACGTGGAGGAACAGTCCCGCAAAGACCAGAAAATAGGGACAGGAATTCTCTGCCTGTTCAGAGATGGCTGGGTGAGCTCCTGGATGCTGGGTGTGAGGTGGCCATAGTTGAGAAATGATACCAAAAGCCGGGCCACACAGTGATGATGACGTGGCAAAAACTAGGGACAACAAAAGTAGGAGGGAGATGGGACAAGGAGGACGCAGCAGGAGACACATCATGAGGTGTATGCCTGGAGCAGGTCTTCTGAGACTGCTTATAGCCTGTTGCAGGGGAGACCTGAATTACAGTCCCAGTAGGTTCAGTTCCCTTGGAACCAGAACAATCTGTTATAGCTGGGTAAGGATAATAGCTTTGCTAAGAGCTACTCTTTAAGGGAAGCTGGGGAGATGAGTCCAGCTCCTGGATGCCACTCTTTGTAGCTGGTCCAGGGCAGAGTTTTTGCTCTTGAGGTCACTTGTTTAAAGGGTGGAGGAGACATTATTATTTTTACAGAGTTTATGCTGTCTCTGTTCTGTTGTCAGGGTTAGTTACGCAGGCACTCCCCTAATTGGGCTGTGTTCATTTCGTGCATGAGGTATCAGTGCCTAGTTTGTATAGGACTTGGCAAAACCAGGCAGATCTTAACTTCTTATTTCTTGGAGCCACAAGACCCAGTATCTACAAAATTTTCCAGTACCCCATTGAAAGCACTTCTCTTGGCCCATGCTCCCTAGCATAAACCAGAAACAAATTTCCAGGCTGTCTGACCAGATCTTGAATCTAACCTTTTCCAGGACTTTTCCATGCAGCAGTCCTAAAGTGAGAAGGCTGGTGGGCTGGCCAGTTACATTTATAGCTGATTTTTTGGCATGGGTTTAATTTTATTAAATACAGATGTTATTCTGAGGTTTAGCTTCTAAAACTGTCTGCCTGAGAAAACAGGCGCTTTCCCAGTGACTTGGTCTCAGTGGTTAGACCAAGAACTGGGCACTAAGCCATATTTATGTACGCTGAGTTTCCACTGATGAATAATTTAAAATAGTTTTCAGTGGCAGTGAAATGATAACTTGGAGCGCAAACACCATTCCTTCTTTCCAGTGAATGCAATTTGCAGAAGCAGAACATTTGACTTGCTTAGAGATATATTAAAAAGTTTCAAGAAATGAATAATTTCTCATCTGATATCCATACAGCTTTCCCCTCCCTTTTTTCCTCCTTGCTTTCAGAATCCACAGGGTATGATAAGACACGCATGCTTGGATCTACAGCCAAAAACACCTAAGTTATGGTTTCCAGGCAAAGCTTCTATAATGCTTGACTTTTCTTAAATTTTTGTTTATTGTGATCATCCTAGAGTCTTCATTTCTGTCCAGACTGTTCCAGAAATAAGTAGGAGTTGTGTGGTCTATGATGGTTGAGAACTGCTGGATTAGGAGGCACAGCAATGGGACCTCACTGTCTTCAGCTGGTAAAAACCACTGAGGCAGTGTTGCCTTGTGCATGTGGTCAGAGTGGTTCTCCTTTGGTGTAGCCAGAGGACCGGAAGTTCTCCTTGCTGATGCTGTTGGATGAGGCTCCCTGTGAAATTTACTGTGGTTTTTCGTGATTTAGCCAAAAATATTGGCTGTTTCCCAGCAGGAAAAATTAAATTCTCGCCACTAGAAATTAGCCTCGTGTTTTGGCCTTTAGTGACAGTGCCTGTGAGAGGGATGGATGGCTATGGCAGCCAAAAGCTCCATTCAGTTTTGAACTAGGTTCACAGTTACCTGGGGCCTTTAGAAAGTGGTTATCACTGAAAACCTGCCCTTAGGTGCTATGTGGGAGTGCAGTGCCTTGATTTTCATTTCTGTTCTGTTTCATGTCCCACTGTCTCATGTTTCTGTGCCATCCCAGAGCCGTTTGCTGCCCTTAATGTCTCTCACATAAAAGCCATTTGGGGACTGCATCTCTCACTGTTCTGAGAGGCTCCTTTCCTCACTGGGGCACATACATGTGTCAGCGTCTTTCTAAGAGCATTTGAAACTCTTGAGTTCTAATACATGTGTCAAGTGCCGCTTCCCTGGCTGCAAAGACCCTGGGGGCAACCTGAGAAAGGGGATGGCTTCTTGTCCCCCAGTGTGCCCTGGGAAGAGCAAAGGAGCTCAGGGCATGTTCAACTGTTGCCTGCAGCACTTGGATTTCCGTTTCTGCATGCAAAACAGAAAGCGACTGAGGACTTCAGAACCTGCCGTGTGACACCAAGGCTCTGCCGTGTAGCCCGAGAGGCTTTTGAGCTTTGTCGTCTATTCCTATTTACATTAACACCATTTGTCTTTTCTGTGACATTTCTTCCAGGACTAGACTTGGAGCCCCTGAGGAGGGGATAAGGGTAGCACTTATTGTATGGCAGGAAACAGGCAAGTGTTGGGAAGTTCTGTTTTTAACAAATAACTTTATCTTTCATCGGCTTTGAGAATCCCCGGTTGCTCTAAGGAAAATTCCTGAAGGAACACACAACACAATAGTTGAAGCCCAGCAAGTCTGGACCTCTTGAGCTCTGCTTCTGTTTTCCTCTGTGACACCAGATAAGTGACTCTGATCTCTTGGTACATTGTTCTCCCTATTATGAAGTTAAGAAAAATCTGTCTGAGGAAAGCAGTGAAGGATTAAGCACTTTGAGGGGATTGAACGAAGCCGCTGTGGTTGATCTGACTCCTCCATTTGGGGCAGATGGCAGCTGATTTCAAAATGACTGATACTGCTAGATGTGCCTGAAGGAGAAAAACACATTTGCCTGCTAACATAGCTTCACATTAGTGATTAGAGGGCTTGATAAAAACAGCCTACAGACAGAGACCAAAAAACGGTGATCTGAAAAAGGGCTTAAAAATTAGGGATGCTGTGTATTTACAGGGTCATTGGAGGAAAAGGACGAAGGTTAGCAGTTCAATGTGCTCAACAGCTTAGACGCTTACTAATGAAAAAGTGAACAAACAGGAAGAACTAGATGTCTTAAAACATCATTTAATAGGCGTAACAGACACGTGCTGTGATAACTCATGGGGCTGGAATATTAATAGAAAAGAATAAAACTAATTCTGTAAGATTAACAAAGGTTTTCCTTTTATGACTGTGTGGTCTGAGATGCAGCTTGAAGAAAAAGCTGAACAAATCGCAGATCTCTGAGTAATGCTACAAGGTAAAGAACACAGGCATAGCAAACCAAGAAGGGCAGTCTTTTGTGGGAAAAAAAAAAAAAAAAAGAAAAAAATAGTTTTCCGGGGGGCAGGACATGGTGGTAAATGAAGAATTCTAGCTGTGCAGAGGCAGAGTTGAAGAGAAGTGTAGAGGAACTTAACTTACTCAGTTGGCACAGAGTTTTGGTGCAGAGGTGGATAATTTTTTGGAGAGGAGAGGAGGTTGTTTCAGAAGTGATTCCCTCCAAAAGGGAGGGAATCGGAGGAGCTGGCTGGTCCTCTGAAAGCTGGAGGGAGTGTAAACAGGAATAGTTGTGAAATGATGGGATGATACTTAGGAAAAAGTGACAGTATCAAATTGCTTAACACTGACTTCAAGAAGGAAACCATCAGTAAAAATGAAGAACTAATAACTGAGATCTTATGGGAAGGAATGCTGGGGTGGAGGGAGAATTAGGCAGAGCTGTCATTTCCTTAAATAATTGATATTAAGGGGACATATATTATTAATTGATATTAAGGGCACATGTATAAGTTATCACCTTTCAGAGAAAGACTCAGAAGGATGAGTGAAATGGTGAAATCACAAGCTCCCCATTTGCTCCAGACAAAGGAAGGATCCCTCTAGAAGGTGCAAAACGGTTTGTTTTATCCAGCACAAACAGTGCGGCAAAGTGAGAAAAGGCTATCAAGGACATAAAGGGCAATAAAAGTTGTTCTGTAAGAGTTGGGGTCTTTGGGGATGCTCAGTGGAAAAAGCCTAGCAAATAAAGCTAAGAAATCAGAGGGATTTTGTTGTGGGTTTTTTGTGTTGGTTTTTTGTTTTTTGTGGGGGGAGGTGTTGGTGGTTTTGTTGTTTTTT
>VYZQ01032359.1:45061-91949 GCA_013400655.1 Mystacornis crossleyi | reverse complement strand
TTTTTTTTTTTTTTCCTTCCTCTAGACATCTAACATAATACTTGCCAGAAGCAGAGGAGAAAGGCGTAGGTTTTGGGCTGGAATAGAGAGAGAATGGGTTGACTGGGTAAGGTAAAGCATGCCCTGGAGCAGTGCTGCCCTTGAGAGTCTGGCTCAAAGGCAAACAAAGTTCAGAAGACTGGGAAGAGAGCAAGTACAGCATCTATCTTGAAACAAGGGAAAAAGAAAAGCTGAGCAATTATAGATGTATTGGCTTCACTTGAGTAAAGGTTAAAACAATACAGCAAACCACTTCAAAGTAACTAGGAGTGTGTGTGTGGGGAAGAGATGATTAACAGTCAGCAGTCCTGAAAAACTGCATCAAACCAAAATTAATTCTGTTTTAGTGGTAGCTGGAGGGCTATTGAAAAAGCCTCAGATAACTGCAATGTATCTTGACTGTCACTTGTGGCATTTTTACAAGTAAACGGGAGATACATGCTTGAGATAAAATCATAATACAGTGAGTGCCAGATTTTTCAGGAAAAAAAAAAGACATTAACAGTAGATATTGGTGACTGATTAAGAAACTTGAAAGATCCATCGGGGTATATCCTATCCTGAGTCTGGTATTCAATATTTACTTCACATCTTGGCTGACAGAATAAAGAACACACTTAGTACATCTCTGAATGGCACCACACTGGCAGGAGCTACAAGCACACTGAAAGGTAGGATTAGAATTGACTAGTTGGAGAAATAGTCTGAAAGAATTTGGATGGAGTTCAGCAAGGACAAATGAAAGATTTGCACTGCCTGATGAGGCATCTGGCTCTGCCAGAAAGGATCTGCCAAAATGGATCACATTCTGGGAAGCCATCCTCTGTGTGCTGGTGGTGCACATGCATATTTAAATTACTCCTGAATGTATTCTTATGCACGATATGCACTGTCTGCAAGGAAAGTTGCATGTCCGTTGTGCTCTGGTCAGCTTTGGTAAGGCCTCAGCTGCAAACCATGGCCCATTTTGGGCATTCATCCAGAATGCGGTGAACTAGCTGGGAAGACTACTGGAGAGCAGCAAGAGTGATGCTGCTACTGACGGATTAATGCCTAAGAAGTGACTGAAGAAATGGGAGCTGCTTACCCTTGGAGAGACTAGTGTAAGGCAAAACAGCCTTCAGTACGTAGTGAACTTGGAATCACAGAGTCATAGAATCCTGCACAGAGCAGCCCCAAGAACCACACCTTGTGCCTGAGAACACAAGGTCCAAACGCTCCTTGCACTCTGTCAGGCTTGGTGCTTTTGACCACTTCCCTGGGGAGCTGTTGCAGTGCCCAACAACCCTCTGGCTGAAAAATGTTTTCCTGATATCCCCTTTAAACATCCCCTGACACAACTTCTGGCCATTCCCTCGGGTCCTGTCACTGGTCACCACCACAGAGAGTAGATCAGTGCCTGCCCCTCCTCTTCCCCTCCTGAGGAAGTTTAGATAGTGAGGTCTCCCCTCAGTCTCCTCTTGTCCAGGCTGAACAGCCCAAGTGACCTCAACTGTTCCCCATACAGCTTCCCCTCCAGGCCTTTCACCACCCACATGACCTTCTCCTGGTCTCTTTCTAATAGCTTTTATACCTTCTGTGTATGGTGGTGCCCAGAACTGCACCCAGGACTCGAGGTGAGGCTGCACCAGTGCAGAGCAGAACGGGACAATCCCCTCCCTCAACCTTCTGTACTCTGCATCCTTGGCAAGTGGCACAAGGAACTTAGGGGAAGCAGAAGACCACCTTTGACCCTCCCAGGAGAAGACAAAACTTCTTGAAATTGAAGTAATGGGTTTTATGTTAGATAATGCAGGGATAAACCATCCTAGGGGAAGGAAACTTCAATCCTGGGATAGGCAATTGAAGAACAGGCATCCCTGGAGCTTCCTATGTCATTTTGCGGGGAGAGAGGCAATACCCTGCCTTGAGGTAAAGGACAGATTTGATGACCTTCTGATATCCTTCCAGTAATTTTTGATTTCATGATAGCTGTGGTGATGGTGTCCTATCGGTGGGATGATGCTCAGAAATGCACCTGTACTGGAAGAAGGGCACCAACTGTAGGCTGATGGCAACAGCTCCAGAGAGACTTCAGGGAGAAGAGATGGAGCAGTGCAGGAAGAGCGAGCACCACTAGTTAAGTGGGAACTCTACCCAGAAGGTGAACAATCTGTAGACCCAGCACTGGCATTGCAGTGAGCTGTGGGTAGAGGAGACTGCTTATATGGTGTTAAGAGTGCCGTGGTACCAGTCCACAGTGCTGCTCCATCAGTGTCACCAGCCACTTCGGGTCCCTGACATGGGGCTATTGGCATAGGGCTCCCATTCACTGTGTCACCCCCTTCTAGCAGCTCTGCTTGCCCTTTCTGATGCTTCATTAACATCTGTATTTACTCTGCTTTACCCTCAAGCATGACTGATGTGTTTCCTCTTCTTTGCAGAGGAAGAGAGACAACTTCAAGCAAACAACCGTGATTTTAATCTGCAGTTTGAATATGCTGTAAGTAACCAGCGTATGTTGTTTCATGCAGATGTAGTCACAGATGTAGCTGCATCTGCTTCATGCCTCAAGTGTTGTTTCAAAGGGGTGAACAGAGCTGCATGCCAGCTATGGCTCTGCAAACCAGGCAAACACATGCCAGATGAACCATCAGAGGTGGATTGCTGCTGAGTCAGCCTGAAAAATGGGCAGGTGTAGGAGATCCAGGTCTGGAGAAGCATGACACAGTGACTTTGCACACTTCCAGAAAATTATTTTTGAGTCAAAGCGTTTGCAGGATCAGGCTCCAAGGCCTTTCAATAACGGAACCTGGGGGGAGTTTTCTGTGGAAATTTGTCTCCATTTAAAGTAAAATATGAAAGGAAATGTGTCAGTTCCTCAGCTTTTGCAGTGAAATCATCTCTGTCGGGAAGGTTTTGAATCTGGCCCTTGTGGCTTTCTGCCAGCTTTTCTGCCAGATTCTTAATAGACTACTTAAGTTCACACTGTGCCGTGAAATCTGTGATTCCAAAGAGCACCTTGACATGGGCTGGCTGTGGCCCAGGTCGGCCAGGCTAATTTGCCAGGGAGCCCCTTGGGCAAGTGACTTGTGAGCCTTGTGACCATTTTTTGATGCTGTGTGCAGAGGAAGGTTAGCTCAGCCATTAGATCTGTCCTGCCTGCCTGCAGGGTCACCCCCCCGTGAGGCCATCCTGAAGCTGCATTCTTTCAAAGTGTTTGCAGCTGCCAATTAATACGGAAGTGAATTTTGTGAATTTTTGTCCTCTGAACATCTAAATTCCAGTGAAGGAATTAATCATTCAGTTACTCGGGAGCTCCTTTGAATCACGTTTTGGTTTAGGAAAAATCACAAGGTCTGAAAAAACTCAGCATTTTAGAGTACACTAATATTTCATGACGGGGATGGTCTGACTTGCCAACAGGTTTGACTAATGGCAGTATGGTGGTTTTCAGTGGTCACTTTGCATCCACGAACGACACAACACAGGTTAGAGAGTCCCGGGGTCCAGAGCTGCTGCATGTGTCCTGAATATGAAATGCGTGGAAGTTAATATACATGAAGTACTAGTCAGCATGAATGTCTTATCAAAACTGGTGATTTGAAACTGGCGAAGTGCACTTGATTTGCACACAGCCTGTCAGTAGCATGCTGAAGTGGATATTGCCACTACATACGGTTTTGTCATCTTCCACTGAATGATTGCTATGTGCAGTAGTGGGACAAGAAAGTAGGAGGGCGATGGGCAATTAGTCAGGATTGAGGGAACAAGCAGCTCTTCTGGTTCCACACCTATTTCTGTGAAAAGCCATTCAGAAAACTGACTTTCCATGTTGCTGCTTCCCTGCTGATTGCTTGATTGTGCCCAAGGATTTGCAAATAGCCACAGTTAAGTAGACGACTTTGAGAACACTTCAGAATTTCCATAAATCTATGATTATGTGATAGACGTGATATCACTTTAGGTGATAAAGTGGAAGGCAGCCAAAAAGCAACCTTAGTATAAAGTGTGAAAACTTGGCTATGAGTTTCAGTAATCATGCCCCTCATTTTAGTCAGCTGTGGCTCATGATTTCTGGAGTCCAGCATAGACTGAGGCTTAGGAAATCCAGAAAACTGCCCCAAAAGAGCCAAGCCTTAAAGTGGCGAGTGAATGGTGAGGTACTAGCAGACTTTAGGTCGTGATGCAAGCACTGCCCTAACTGTACAGGGCGGCACATCATGTCCTGGCTGTTTATTTCCAGTAAGTCCTTGCAAAAGTTCAATTTATTAACTCCACGTTACTATGGTGTATGAAAAGAACTAACCATGCTCATAAATTACTTCAGATCCTGTGCTGTAGATTGCTGATGAATGTGGAAATGACAAAAAGGGAGATAATCTCCTGGCATTCTCCCTTAACCTTTCCATGATGCTCCTGAAAGTTAGTTCATCCAGGCAAGGGTTAAATTTGGGCACCTTCCTCACATTCAGATTTGTCTCACCATGGTGGGGTTGCACTGTTAAGTACTAGGATATGGTTCAGGGGGAAAGAACCACTAAGATCCAAAGGAAACCCACCAATATAACAAAGCTTTTAAAGTGTTTTAGACAGTGAAAGTCACAGGAGTGAGGTTCAGATTTCTTGGTAACTCAAGGCCACATTAGCCGTAAAACCTATAGAACAGGTTCTTGTAACAACGCTAGGTGAGGCGGTAGATGTTTCTTTAGGGTGAGGCAGTTGCTGAGAAAGGCCAGTAAGGAAAAAGAAAGGGAAATGCAAACTGAGGTATTGTGTATTGACTTACTGCTGTGGCCAGGCTTTATGTCCCAGCCGATGTGAAGGTTTGAGCCTTTCACTAAACAGGAGAATTTCTATTATGTAAGCATAGATCAAAGGTACACAGATTCTTTGTCCTCCTTTATCACAGTGAGAACAGGGAAGTGGGAAATTACAACCAGAGGTGGGTGTGTTGTCCCTGAATATCCCTATTCCTGACTGGTGGGACTTTGTCTCTTCCCGGTGCAAAGTCTACAGGATATCTGTGAAGGGAGAAGAAACGAACTGATAAAGACTTGGAAACTCCATTGTGTGTGGAATCTGACATCAGCTCTGGCAGCTGCTGAAAGGTGGCCCCCCTGGTATGAAGCAAGACTCCCGAATAACGCTCAAACCAGCTTTGCAGGAACCTGGTGCTGCACTGTAGAAAGCCGTGTCTGCCACTGCGTGCTGGGGCATGTCCACATCCATCACATTACAACTTGCAGGAGACTTTAGAGGGCAAATTCCCTCCCAGAACTTGTCAGAAAATACAGGAGATGCTAAACTGCAATGTGTCCCTGCCCGCCACGCTTCTCCAGCCATGAGGCCTCATTAGCTGAGCAGGAGGGTTTGAAAAATAAAACAAACTTTAAAACAAAGTGCTGTGCAGTTAACTGGAAGGGCTGAGTGTGGAGGTATGTACGCTACCCACCAGCTCCCAAAATTAGTTAGGAATGACTCAGAAACCAAGTGTGAATGAGTGGCATGAAAAGGCACTTAAAGCAGCACAGAAAAGGACTCAATATAGGTCAGTAAAAATGAAAAGTCAAGCCCTAATCCTGTGTTTATTCACAATGCAGACACAAAGATCCTTCCTGAATTCAGGAAGAGGTTTGTCTGTGTAAAGACTGAAATAAAGTGGAAAGCAGGGTGGCAGATGTGGTATAGCAAGATTTAAGGACTTTAATTAATTTAATCTGTCTTCACTCTCCCCAGCACAGCTACAGAGGGGACAGCCTGTGGGTCCACCACGATGGGCTCTCCATCAACACTCTGGAGAGGAAAATCTCTTCTGAAGGCATTTAATGTTTGCGCTGATCCTAGTTCCTTTTCTATTTCTTCGCTTTCACATTGGAATTTAGCACAGCTGCACTGGGACGTCATGAAGGGCTATGAAAACAACTTTGAAATTGGCTTTCAGACAATAGGAGAGGAAATGCAAGGCCTATGAGTCAATGACAAATTTCATCTTGGATCAGGACCCAGGGTCAAACCAGAATTCTTTCATCAGGACCAGCAGCAAGGGGGCCACTTGGGCTTGGATCACCTGATGAAGTCTTTAGTGAAATAGGAGGGATGTATATAGCTTCCTATGGCCAATACACATGGCACAGGGCTGGATCAGCAGCTGGGTTCTTAATCTCTTTGAAATTTAATTAGAGAGCAGGGAGCTCTGGTAGTGGGCTCAGACTCTGCTCTGCCTCCTCTGCTTGCATGCTTTGATCTCAGAAGGATGCCTGGTGGGTGATCCTCAAGGACCTTATCAGCGTGGTCAGGGTTGTGGCACCAGGTACCCTCTCTTCCTGCCTCAACCTGCAAATGTTTCCGTGTCCCTCACACTCAAGGCTGAAGGGAGTGTGGTCTGATCAAGTGGAAAGTGGTCTCAGTAGTCCCTGAAGGAATATCTACAGCAATATGCACTGCTCCTTCTACATTTAGGAAGGGGCAAGTTGGATTCATCCAAAGAGCAGTTGAGGCACTGTCAGGGAGCAGCCAGAGCAGGGCTGTACTATGAGAATGGGCAAGCTGGAAGTGGAAGTGATCCCAGCTCAGGCAGAGCTCTCACTGACCAGGGTGCAGTCCTGCAGCATCTGGCTGAGAGGGACAGGGCAGGTTGCTGGTGATGGGGTCCATCCTGACCATTCCAGACAAGGTAAGGTGATGAACCAGGTCCAGGGCCTTCTTAGGGAGCCCAGGCAGGAGTGGTGAGAGACAGGGCTGAAGACAAATCTACAGCAGAGGTCCAAGCTCCATCAGGGAAGTAGAGCTGGATAGATATATCTGGGAAACTAGGACAGATGACAGTTTGGAGATGGGGACTCCAGCATAGCCCACGTGAGGATAGAAGGCTCATGGCTGAGCTTAACAGAACTCCTGAGGTCTGGGGTTGTGAATGGAGACACCAGGTGAGGTCAAGGCCCTCAAGGCATATTAGGGCCCTGAGAAACACATAAAGATTGAGCTGTGCCAGATATGATCTTCAGTGAAGTCCATAGACTCCTTAGGATCAAGTCCTCCACTCTTCAGGAGATTAAGTCTCATGGAGAGAAAACTCCTACCGCAGTGGTTGGGAGTCTTGTTGTGTGAGACCACAATAAACACAGTACAGTGGTTTGGACTTTGTCTCCTTTGCACCACTTGGCAGTGCTCTGCCCTCTCCTTTTTTTCTTCCTTCATCCCAGGCAGCAGCTTCAGGTGCTGAGCCAAGCCGGAGAAGAGAACGGTGTTGTTGAAGGGGATGACTTAGAGATGAGACCTTCAGGTGCTGTGCTTAGCCTGTCTATGAGCAATGACATGAGGTTGTCCAGCCATGCCATCCCGTGTCCTCCTTTGCACCACCATGAGGAGTCCACTCACCACAGTGATGATTAACTGCTCAGTAATGGGGTGACACCAGACAGAAGGAACAACATAGGAAAACACAACTAGTGACCACACTTTCCTACAGATTTTCCTGGAATACCCAACATGTGATGAGATCCTGGAAGTCACTTCGTTAGTGCTGCCAAGAGAGAGTTGAAGGGTTACATATGTAAGACATTCCTGTCCTTTTTCTGTTTAAAGTGAAAAAAATGGGGGGAAAGAAAAAGGAAGAAAAGAGAACTGTGCTTTGGAAATTGACATTTTAATTTCTAGTGTTTGGCAAGTCTTTTACTCCTGGGAGTTTACTTTTTTATAGGGACCTTTACCAGGACCAGATTAACACTATCAATATCCTTTTGGCCTTTATCAGTCTTCTGTTGAGCTGGGGCTGCTGCCCACCATCAGAATAAGTCAATGAATGAACATGGGAGGCTTAAAACTGATCTGGTCTGACTGTTCCGTACTCCCTGTGAAAACAAAGCCTGCCTAGGTGGCACCATATGTGCTGTTAACATGAGTTTATTAAAAATGTTCATGAGCACATTTACAGCCCTGTGGTCACATTTCTGCTTATGGCTGCTGTGCGCTTTCCAGTGGCACTGCTGCAGTTAAACGGAGTGCCATGGAATTCCACTTCTGCCACTTCCTTGAGGAGGCTTTATCAAAACACCTGGGAAAGCCATTTCTGTTTCGCACTGTTCCATCGGTCTGTACCTTGTGCTACACGGGTGCCTGGGAAATTGCCAAGTGGCATAACACCTCCTTGTGGGGTCACCAAAGTCTTGCTAAAATTTACTTAGGGCTAGGTTGTCCAGCTGCTGAAAAGTATTATGTCACTGAGCCAGGGGTATAAATTCAGAAGGTCAATACCTTACCATACCCTACAGCCATAATCTAGCCACAAAAGCATCAGTGTCTTATTTCCAGTGACTTTAATGGCAAGGAGATGGTGTGCTCAGTGAAGTAAGGTAGGAGCCATCTGCTGAGTTTTGCTTGCTGTTGGACGTCACAGGCGGGCTTCTGAAAACACCCCCAAAGTAACAGCTCATCCGCCAGATCTGGACTTGTGTAACTGTGGAGAGATGAGCACTATTCTTAGGGACAGCATTTTGGTGGAGTCACACCTCCAGGAGGTGTGAATCTAGCCCCTGAAAAGAGCAGATGAGAATAATCCCTCACCCACAGACAACATTGCTCTGGTGTCAAGCTTCGCATCTGGAGAGCTTCAGGCTGGCTGTGGGTAACTACGCTCAGACCTGCACATTTAGGACACAGGTGCATGCAGGGACTGCCCTTGGACAACCAGAAGTCTAGGGCAGATCTGGGAGTAAATGTAAACCTCCCCATCCCCATCTTTGTGCTTAGCTCATAGAACTGCTCTTCCTAGATGTCGGTTTTTATGGATCTATAGGGAACCAGAAGTTTCAGTAAGGCTTCTCAACACCTAATTGCTGTTACAAAGATTATTCCACTCCAGGACTTTTTCTCTATGGAAGTGTCCTTCACTGAAGGCAGAGCATGGGGTCAGTGAGGCAGATGACATGTTAGAGGCATTGCTTGTGAGATGATGGCTGCATGTGGACTACTTAACACAGTGCTCTGCTGCAGGCTCCCGTAGCACCCCTCCCACCCCAGAGTCAGGTTCTGGTCCAGCTCTAAAGAGTGACAGGGTTTGATGATGTTAAGCATCACAGAATAGGATAAGATTAATGGCAGAGGCCAACTGAGATTTCGCTGTAGCTGGCCAAGAGCCTGAGCTGTCAAAGCACAGAGCTCTGTAGTATTGCCTGAAAACATAAATGAGACCTGGGAGAATTGGGTTTGTTCAGTCTGGAAAGGAGAAGGCTTCAGGGTGACCTAACTGTGGCCTTCCAGTACCTGGGGAGAGCGTGTAAGAATGATGGAGAGGTACTTTTTACAGGGGCATGTAGTGGCAGGACAAAGAATGGCTTCGAACTGAAAGAGAGTGGGTTTCAATTAGATATTAGGAAGAAATTCTTTACTGTGAGGGTGGTGAGGCACTGGCACAGGTTGTCCAGAGAAGCTAGGGATGCTCCACCCCTGGAAGTGCTCAAGGCCAGGCTGGAAGGGGCCTTGACCAACCTGGTCTAGTGGAAGGTGTCCCTACCCACGGCATGGAGGTTGGAATGAGGTATCTTTAACCTTCCAACCCAACCCATTCTGTGTTTCTGTGATTATATGATACCTTGCGTAGTGCTTCACCTGCATCTGTGATGTGGGAATGCTTTGGTTTGGAAAGACTGAAGTTTCCCCTAGTTTGTCATTATAATTTGCTATTGATATTCCTTCAGCCCCTGAGGTCCATGAACAAGTTATGTGAATTAGAAAAATTTATCTAATTATAAGTTCTTTTTTTTTCTCATGATTAATTTTAATTATAGATTCTAGAGTAATGAGAAGATCCACAGCAATACTCCCTGTCCTTATCCTCAGGTCTAAAGTGCCCTGGTGTCCCAAAGGACAGTATGTGCCCAACAATATCATGATCCTGAACAACTATGGAGAAAAAACGCTGGATGTCCAGATTCCTGCAGTTAAGCATTTGGAAGCTGTTATGTCTGGGGTTTTTACCATACCTAATGGCAATAGGAAATAAAATGAATGGCTGTGGTTCATTCAGTGATTTTCCTGACGTAATTAAAGGACAGAAATAGAAGGCAGGAATTGAAATAAACCACTCCCATTCTTTTCTTATTCCCCTCTGAGATTTTTGCAGGCAAAGATCTATAAACTTTATCTGAGTGTTTACTGAGTAGTTTTTCCCATGTTTCATGTGACCCTCTGAAATCTGTTGACGTACAAAGGTCAAGTCCCCTGCATTTACTTTTTCCTGCAGCAACAGTCTTTTTCTTGTTTCTCTAAGTAAGTGGCCTTGACACTTTTCCTCAGAACAGTGGGCAGATTTAGATACAGATCCAGTTTTTATTAAAAAATCTGCTAGACTCTTTGCTTGGTGGACACAGTCTTGCCAAGCAATTTAGTTCTCAGTATGCTGGGTTTGCAGAGGATGCTACTATTCCATTGCTTCTGTTTCAGCAGTGTCCATAGACCCTGTCCGCAATGCATGCCCCACGGTTAAGGATTCTGAAATAAACCAAATTTAACCATGTGTCATGGCACAGACAGAGTTAACCACACTGGCAGGTAGCTACATGATACCAGGAGACAGGCAATATTGTTTATATGATGTTCACTGATAAATATCTTTTCTTGCTGGCCTGCAATCAACAGGAGGATTTGGCTAACTGTTCTATGAAGGCTGTTTTCATTTCTGCCCTTTTAGAGATTTACTCATTTGGCTTGTCCAAGGGAGAAAACATGAATTTAATGCTGAAGAACATATGCTGTACTGTGTGTCTGAACACAGAGAAATCCAATAACTGCCTAAAATGGAATATCATCCCCCACACATACCTTTGAATGGTAACCTGAAATAATTGGTTTAGTGCTGGAAACATGCTGATGCGTGTCAGTGTAGATGTCGAGATCCTGGATAAATGCATGGATAAGAAGTGGGCTGTGATTCATACTTAGTAGCTCCTGTCCTCCCACCATCTTAGCAGTATCTAAAGGCTATTACAAATACTGCAATCACCATTTTCTCTGCTGTTGAACCAGCATGTTTATTATGGAATTCAGGTGTGCTTCATGTCTGCCTCCTTGTGCTGTCACACCGTAGGTTTCCTGGGGGGGGTGGTTAATGGGCATTGTCTGGAGACCTTCTAGGAGGAAAAATTTAAGGTGTTCTCACAATAGGTGGCGTTCATCCTTCCAGGACTAAGCACGGACCAGGGCCTGTTAAACTTAATATGAAATGATGGTCTAGCACACCTGAAAACTGAAGGGACAGCCCCAGCTGATGGGTCAGTATGATGTATTGAGCCTGTCTGGCTGGCGGCAAGTATTGGACCAAACTGCTCTGATCTTTGGGGAAGAAAATACCCAGTTCTGCAATATCAAGCTTAGGTCTTTCTGTGGTTTGCAAAAGACAGACAGGGGAGCAGCCACTTCTTGCGGCTGGAGGGGCTGTCCACAATTAGAAAAGGAAACTGGAAATAGGGAACAGAGCTGCAGCTCACTTACTGAAATGGTGAGTTCTTGTATTAGTGGCTGTTTGCGCAACTCCGTATCCAAGTGATCTTTGTGGAATAGAAACAAGCCACCCCTTGAAGCTGCTGAGCTGAAAGGTTGCTGAATCAGCTGAAAATTATAACAACAGTGTCATATCCTGCTCCTGGAAGAACATACAGCTGCTGTAGGGTTGTCCAGCCAATGGGTACTTCAAAGCATTAGACAAGCTACAGATGGTTGACCTGGCATGTGTTTTCCAACCCTGCTTTGTAGATGCTTACAGCAAAATTGTTGTCTTCTGGTTGCAGTTCTCAATTTTCTTTATGCACTGTGTGAGTAAGAAGACTGTTAATAAAGGGAAGATGTTGTGAGCAACTACATGCAAGTTTATCTACCTGCAGCAGCACTGGTATAAGCTGAGCATCATGTTTTCACCCATTCCAAGAGGAATTCTCTGTTTATCCAGGCTTGGCATGACTGGGGGGCGGGGGGAAGGAAACACTTTTTGAGCTGCTGTTGGAAACAATGCTATTGCTAAATATAAGCAAGTAAGACAGTTGAAATGTGTAGTGCTGTAATTTTGTTTCCTGTTTTACCAATCCTACTTATTTTCATTTTTTTCCCCTACAGAACAATTCAATTAAAACATCGAAATACAATTTCTTCACTTTCCTGCCTCTCAACCTGTTTGAACAGTTTCAGCGAATAGCCAATGCTTACTTTCTTTTCTTGCTGATTTTGCAGGTATGAAATCACTGTGCTGTTTCCAGCAGATTGTGTTCTCTGTTATCAAAGCCAGTCTGTTTGATAGGTGTAATGAAGTGAAAGCTATATTCCTGTTGTGAATTAGCATCTTACTAAAACCTTACAGTACATAGAAAGTAGGGCAGAAAAAAGCAATTTTCTCTCTTACCTTTGGATATGAGGGTTTGAACTAAATGAAGAAAAAAAAGATAATTAGTTTTCAACAAACTGTGCAACTTTTTCATGCCCTGCCCTACTATCTCTTTGTGTCTACATCTGAGTGCTCCTGGCTGTCCTCAGATTTGCATTACTTATTCATCCTGTAGTATAAAGCCAATTTGTCTCTTACCCATAGATTTTAAGGCAAATTCCACAGGCAGTCACAAAGGAAGCAGCAAGGACACGTTTGTAATCTGTGGTGTTTCCCTGGGAAAGAAGGAGTTAACACCAGGAAGGCTCAAGTCTGTGGCTGGTTTGCATAAAGCTGGATATTGCTGCTCCCTTCTCCAGGGTGGGGAAGGTGTGCAGTATGGAGTGTGTCAGACGCTGGCAGCACTGCTGAACCCTGTGGATTGTAATGGCATTGAGTTGCACTTTGCTCATCACTGTTGCTAATGATCCCCTGAAAGCTGAACGCACCGGATAAATTGATATCAGGATTTCTGCCCCTTTGCACCTTCCTGTGTACTCTGCCATTGTTGAGTCATATCAGAATACACACTATCAAAAGAAGGGTATAATTTTGATTATGTTTCAAGCATGATGTTTTAAAGTTGACCATTTTAGTGCACACAACTTTGCAAAAGAACCCATTTGAAATGCTATTTTAACAATTTCAGCTCGAAAAAGCATAGGTGAAATGTGGTTAAGCCTACAACAAACCACATATGATCTTTTTTGCTTATTTACAGGGAATGAGTTTTTGAGATTTCAATGCATGTATACTTTTCAAGAAACCAGTAAAGATGCCTTTTCAGCTAAGCTGAGAGCACAGTTCCTGCGTTGTTGTACTGCACTCTAGCTGTTTGGCTGTCAAATTCATAGTATTTCAAAGTATTTGCCTTAAATTATTCTACTGTGTGTTTTGCTGGGCCGTCTAGGATTGACTATATATAAAAGCACACAGCTTTTTCTTTACATCAAGGTAACCTAAAGAGGACAGGCATTAGTCTACATATTTCTCTATTTAATTTTTTTCCTCACTCCCTCTCTATGGGACTATTCCTGCATCAGGAGGGGATGTGATGGGCAGGCTATGGGGACTCTGTCTCCTACTGCTTTGTCACAGACCAGTGGGACATGCGTATTCCAAGTTAGGTGAGAGGGAAGCAGCTGCAGCCTCTACAGCTGAGCAGGGCTAAGGTGCTGCAGGATCTGGGCTGTGACAGTGCATAAATGTCAACTTCACAATGTACATGGACTTGACACTTCCCAGATCCAACCTGATGGACACACTAATGCTGGTTTCACATTGCTGCCATCCCTAGGGCTGTGCGTCTAGAGGAAGGGGAGAACTGTGTGTGTGTGTGGGGCGGGGGGAGGGTAAGACATCTCTCTGCATCACTGACAGCATGACAGAATCACCTTCAGCTCTTTGGTCCTGTCACTATTAAAGATGTAGGAAACAAAAATGGCTGTGTTGCCCTTGGGGGAGCAAGGTCAGCCCTGGCAACAGTTGTGCATTGTTCATTGATATGAAATTTACTTCAGCAAAATGTGAATGGTTACTGAAACAAAGAACAGAAGCTTTTGACTGCTCTGCACAGCTGGTTTTGCTCGGATAGCTCTGAGTCCCTCACAGCAGGCTTGCCCGTGTCAGTACTTCCAAAGAAATCCACTGGGGACTTTGCAATCCTAATTCTGCAAACAACAAGAAAGAGCAACCCACTACACTTTCTGACAGCTCCATTTTTCTAACTTAAATTATAGCGTGTTTTGTAAGGAAAACAAGGATTCCCTGCCTCTCCCACATTTGGGGGGTCACATATCAGGGATAGAGCTACATTTCTGTCTTTATTCTGTATTAAGGTATCATAGAAAAATGTTGTCTGCAACTTGATTAGGAAGCAGTGGTTTTCTGAACAGGCAGGAAATGTCTTAACTCAGCTCTTTTCTTCCTACAGTTGATTCCTCAGATTTCCTCGCTGGCCTGGTTTACCACAGTGGTGCCCCTCGTGCTGGTGCTGGCTGTATCAGGAGTCAAGGATGCCATTGATGATTTTGTAAGATCTGTATTTCTGACCTGTGCTTTGCAGTTGGCCTTTGATTCTTCAGCACAGTAACTGAAATAAGCTGCTTAAACACAGCTGGTGGCAGGCACTCAGAGAGCTGGTCTGTGGCCAAGATGGGGTCTGAGATTAAGTCCCCAAAATCTATAGTTTGTTACTTAAAAAGGAGCTAGAATTTCCAAATTGCTGAGCAGCCCAGCAGCTCCACTGACTTTCTCTGAAACTGCTCAGCATGTCTGAAAATGTTATGACTGATAGATGTGTCTGGACACAGGCACAGAAACCTTTTCTTATGGTTGCACTTTGGACAACTTTGTCATCTAGTACAATGTAGGTGGAGAAAAACATTTGGTGGGAAGCAAGTGCTCAACCCACCTGTGATTTTTCAAACTTGCCTAGCTTTGGCCAGAGTCTGCTGCCATCAGAGCTAATGGTCAAAAGTCCAGTTGACTTCACAGAGTGATATTAGAGCTGAGTTTAGCATCTGATTTTCTCTCACTAATAAAATGATATTGGTGTTCAATGGAGCAATGCCAGAACAGCAGTGGCCACTTCCCATATGACAGGAGAGGAGTGAATTTCTCCAGTGTTTACAAACTGAGGTGGGCAGGAGCAATGCCAGCTGAGTCAGAGCTGTGCTGAAGTGACATGCAAGGCTCTACCCTCTTTCTTCTCTCCAAAAGCAAGCCCTGTTGCCTGTTGCCCTTTGCAGTCTGGTTATGCCCTGTGCTACTGCTATAAACATGTGCTGGACACTGACTCAGCTGTGACCCTAATCTGCCTGACCCATTCAGCCAGCTGGGTGGAAACCTAAAATGTTAATGAACTGCCTACGGCTCCTGTGTGTTTGGTTTCCTGGAAATGCCTTTTAACCTTCTGATCCAATTTTCAGAATCGACACAAAAGCGACAAACATGTCAACAACCGCCCAGTCCAGGTCCTGATCAATGGCATGTAAGTCCTTTTTGATGTAATTCTGACAGGGGAATGCATTTTATTAGTAATATTTTTGATTTTGTCTGTGTGTGTGATTCTCAAGGATCACTAAACGATTTTAAATTGAATTGTTTTTCACACCACTAGTTCATCCTGCAGTCTTGGACTATGTGTCTGATTAATGAATCCTAGACACAATACTAGAATCTGTGCAGACATTATGGCTGTGACCTTGTGCTGACAAGAATTAAATTCTTTCTCTGTTCCTGGATATTTATGTTTAAGTGAGAATTTCAGAGTCTTGTATCATTTTACTCCTTATCCCAGAAGTAACAAGCAAAGCTATCTTCTGTGTCCATTTATGCTCATAGCATTTATTTTGCATTAGGCAAAACTAGGCATTATCAACAAGTTATTTCAAATTAAGAAGCTGGAATATCTGCCTCATACCCTTCATCATACTTTGAGTGTGTGTAGCACTTCTGGCTTAGATGTACCCAAAACATTTCAGCTGCGTGCTTTGGACATTGTACTGCTAGCACTGTTCTTTCCTGCAGAAAAAAAATAGCAGAGGCTTTGGCTTTCATGGCAGACAGATGTGCTGTTTACTTGCAACTCCATGGAGTCCAACTATGCATAGGACACAGCTGTATACAGCTGTGAAGTCTTTTGTGACTTTTTTCCACACTGTAGATAGCAATATGTTGTGTAAACTCCAACAGATGATTAAACAGTTAAAAATATGAGTGGAAACTGAAGAGTAGGGACAAAATTTTTTGTGCTCTCTGCTAAGTAAACCAGTTTCTTAGTTTACTGTGTATTAGTTACTGTGTCTAGAAAACACATTTTGACACAGGAATTTTATATTTTGCCTTTTTCAAAAGCTGGAAACCACAGATCCTACCCAACTCTGACCAACGCTGAATAAAACAAGATTGAACTGAGTTCAAGCTTGAGCCCCCGGTCCTGTTTTGAGACTGATATTTATCACGTCTAGAATTTGCATACACAGCTATCATGACTTGGCTGTGTTGGTGCTTGCAGTTTACCTGGCTGCCTGTGTGCACATCTGGTTTAGTGCTGTGAAGTCCACTGCAGACATGGCTCAGACAGGCAAGTGCACAGCCAAAGCACCTGTGCTGACTTTCCTGACAGCTGGTTACTCTTGCCCTTAATACCACTTGGAAAACCTAACACAATCTGCAGTTTTCCCAGGTGAAGTCTCTTACATAAAGCAGAGAGGTTTTTTTGAGACAATGTGGCCCTTTAAGAGAAGGAAGGAAGAGAGTAGGCAGTCCAGAGACAAGGGTAAGGATAGTGCACATGGACTGCACTGCTATTCTGGGGCTTGGTCTCAACCCAACGTGGATCAGCCCAACCAGTGCTTTTACTGATTTTTGCTGCTTTTTACTGCTTGTTTTTTTTTGTACTGTGGTGGTCCCCCAGCTTAGTATGGATCAGGACACATCATGGCAGGCCCTGGTCCCAAGTCCTGATGGCACCTACCGTCTGGCTCCAGGAGCAGAGCCAAGTTTCCCACTTCCCCAAGTGGCATTTGCTGTATGTGCTTACTTACCAGAAGTTTTCTTGCAGGTTAAAGGAGCAAAAATGGATGAATGTCCAAGTGGGGGATATAATAAAACTAGAAAACAACAACTTTGTGACAGTGAGTACCGTTTCTCTCTATCCTGATCACAGTTAATCTCTGACACTCTTATCATTCACAAGAAAATCAGTTATAGTGATGATGTGGCAGTAACCACAAGCAGCACTGCTCTGCAGTGCCTGCTGACTGTGTGAATTCTTGCCAAGTCTGTCTGTCTACCTGTCTGTCTGTGCTCAGGCCGATCTCCTGTTGCTGTCAAGCAGCGAGCCACACAGCCTGACGTACATCGAGACAGCTGAGCTGGATGGGTAAGTGAGCCTGGCCCTGGCGTGCAATCACTGCCACCCCTGCAAAGTCACCATTCCTGGTGACCCTGGATGCTGCAGGCATACCTGCAATGGCTTTGATAGTAAGAGTTTCATAAAATGTAGAATAAACTTTGGGTAGGTATCTTGAAAATAAGATCTTCTGGTGGATACTTTGCCTCTTGAGTGCAAATGTCATGTGAGGAGGGGACTTTACTTTTCAGTGGCAGTTCTTCTAATACTGAGAGTTAGTTAGAGACATGTTCCTGCAATATCCCCGAAGCAATATCCCCAGCAGAGGCTGTGTTTTTTATCTCCTTTAGTATTTTCTTTGAGACAGATTATCTAGGTGAGATAATAATAATTAATAACTCTGGTAATCTCCTTTGAACTGCCATAGAATAATACCAATGCAAGCACACAGCAAAGGTTTCCAAATGCTGCCCACTCTAGGACACAACTGCCCACAAGCCAGAGGGCTGCAACTTGTATTAATTGGAATACACTGGAGCTGACCTCATCTTTATGACCCAGTTTGCATTACCTTTTCTGCATTGCCCGGAGCTAGCAACAGTCTGAGAAACTAAGCAAGATCAGAGATTTCAAGAAATTGTGTCTCTCCCAAGACCTTACAGATAGCCCTTTGGACTTTCCCCATCTGATTTCTGCTGAAAATGAGCTTGTAGTTTTCATACACACAAGTGCCACTTCTAAGAGGCCCTGAGCAAATGCCCTGAACAATGTCTTTTGCCATTGCATTTCCAACTTCCCAGCTAGCTAGTCCCAGGACTGAAGTAACCTTCCAGATCAGATTACCACAGGAGCAAATATTCAGAGCTCTCCTATATGATTAGATACCTTGGGTTTAAATGTGTCTTTAGTGATAAGATAGAGTGGGGTGCTCTGTGGTGAAATTAAGAAGACAGAGCCATCTCACCTTTGGTACCATGCCCAGAATTCCTCTGAACGCCTGTCATTGCAACTGAAGGGGACAATCTACACCCTTTGGGCACGTGAAACAGGTATATGGTATCCCAGTCCATCAGATCTCTACGGAAGAAGACTGTCCTCGAGAGCAGATGTGACTTTCAGGGAGAGCTTTCAGTTCAGATATGACTTTCAGTTCATGTTTTTGTCTTATATTGTTTGTCACAGTGAAACAAACCTGAAGGTGAAGCAGGCACTGACAGTCACTGCAGAGCTTGGAGAAGATCTTCAAAAGCTGACAGAGTTCAATGGTGAGTTTAAATGGAAAATCCACTTTCCAGAGGATTTGCCCAGATTACAGAGAGTAGTTGGGACTGTTCCTTCCAAGCTGCTCACTGCCCTCTGCTAGGACTTCTCTGGAAACAGTGCCAGCAAAACAGAACAGGCACCCTGCAGTCTGTAAAACAGGTATCAACACCATATGTAAAGGAAAAGGTCCCTCTTTGCTTGCAGGTCTCGGTGCCATGCATGGCTGCAACCTGACATTGCATTGTGGCAGTTCTTGTGGATGGACGCTTTTCTTTTGTGTCTGTCTGTGCACGTCAAGACTACCTACCTTGAAACCCAGCACAAGAGTTCACATAACTGCACAGTGGAAACTGTTTTTCCAAAACTTTATGCTTAGTTCTGACCTCAAAACATTTTCACACTGCACTTTCACACTCATGTAGCAATGCTAATGCACCAGTTACATTTATATTCTGATCAGTGGCCGTTCCCAGACACCACACAGACCTGAGGACTGACTGTGCACACAGGATAGGTGACTACTTCCCAGCCTCACCCTGAAATCATTCCTTTCCTCTCAATGCCACAATAAAGATTGAACTTTAAAATGTTTAAAGGCAAGCAGTGCAGATATGGTTAACAGAAAATGTGTCCTTTCTCAGCACTGTTTGCTGTATCAAATACAAGGTAGGATAGGATAGAATAGAATAGAATGTTTTAATTGGAAGGGACCTACAATTATCATCTAGTCCAACTGCCTGACCGCTTCAGGGCTGAACAAAAATTAAAGTATGTTTTTAAGGACACTGTCCAAATGCCTCTTAGACCTGGCAGGCTGGTGGCTTCAGTCACCCGTCTAGGAAGCCTGTTGCAGTGAATGGTCACTCTCTCAGTAAAGAAATGTTTCCTAATGTCCAGTCTGAAGCTCTCCTGATGCAACTTTAAACCTTCCCAGGTGTCCTGTCACTGGATACCAGAGAATACTTAGCAGCACTTACTTAGCAGAGAAAAGAGGTAGACCTCAAAACCAGAACACTCTATGCTAACACATCATCTGTCTGTGGAGAGAAGATGAGGGAACAGACCAAGTGGTGTTAGTCACGTTCTGCAGTGCCCTGCTGGCTTAGATATGATATCAGGATTACAGAAGGAGTCAGTATGGAAAGGGGTGGAATGAGTGCTGCTGTCCTTGGAATGCCTCAAGGATTGCAGGCTCTCAGGAAATACCTTTAGAAAAAGAGGGAAAATAATTTTAGGAAAAAAAAAGATTTTGTAATAAGCAGATGATTTCAGGACAAGTGGTGGGGATGTGGCAAAGAGCATAGCTGAGTCTGTCTCTGGTAGAATTTCTTTTGCCTTCTTTGTTGAGGCTTTATGCAATAATATGTATGGTTTTTGCCAAGTGTCAGCTCAGTACACCAGGATTTCTCTGAAGTGATGGCTGAGGTTCTGAGTGGTCTAGGTGTTGAGAAATGTTTTTACAGGTGCAGTTAGATGCTTTATGTTAGTAACTGGAGTGGTATGCCTTAATTATTTTCCTGAGCAGGCTGAAGTGTCTGTCAATTTGTAAGCAAAATCTTAATCTTTGATAATTTTTCAAGCATGTTTAGTGTGATGCTTATTGAAGGGCACCGTGTTCTTGGAAGTGCTTAATTAAAAAAATGTTTAAAAATATTTTGGAAAATGGAGAATTTTCTTATTGAATATTTATTTATTCTGTAAAAATCTATTTTACTTACATTGTAAATAAAAGTGTCCTCTTCCCAATACTTAAAATGAGTAAAATGTTTCCCAGGATGATTTATATTTGACAGTGTACTGGGAAGAGTGCCTGGAATCAGACACAGCCTTGCATTTCCCTTAGCAAACCTCCATAGAAATATTTAAATATTTATGTAACTCTTCATCTAATTGCTTTTTAAGACAGGAAGAGAGGACAGGGTTGTGCGGCTAATACAGGCACTCAGTGGAATGCTTAATGTGAGTTATGATGTTTGTTTGATGGTTCAGATAAGGAAGATGCTTGCAAAATGCCAAATTTCTTTGTTTGATTTGGGGAACTGAGAGACCAGAAAGGCAGCAATACTTTTCAGTTAACCCTGTACTTACCACATGTTGACTTGGTAGTATTTAACTCTTTCAGCTGAAATGTATTTCAGATCTCTTATTGCTTTTAGTGGGAGAGGGGGACAGGAGGCATGGTGCCTGGCTGTGGTGCCTTCAGCTGCAGAGTTACTGGGCTCAGTGCAGCTGTCCTGGGGGGATCTTTAGAGCTTCTAACTCTTTTGTGGTCAGTCTCATCTGGATGAATCCCTTCTGATCTCAAAATCAGCATGTCAGTAGCCCAGACCCACCCACTTATGGGAAAGCTTATGTGGACACACGAGGTGCTCACAGGAGCACTGTCCGATGGCAGGCACAGTGTTCCTGGTGGGAGACCATGCCCTGGGTTTGCTTTGCCAAGCGTTGTGCTGTTTGAGGTTCCATTGCAAAGCCTCTGTTTCCTTTGTGCTTTTCAAGGGATTGCAAGGGTGGTAGTGAGAAGGGCCTGGTTACTGGAGACTGTCAGAAATGACAGGGCACAGGTCTGGTTGTTGTTGGACTGACCAGCTGATAAAATAGAAGCTCAACAGTTGGTACCATGAGTTCTGATGTCACATGTGTCACTGAATTTCCTAATTGTTCGATCTTTCTGATCGATTTGTCTGCCCCAGATAAGCTACTTTTTGGATGATTTTAATAATATTTGATTTTAAAATGTGTAGTGGTAAAGGTGATCATGACACTTAAAGCTGTACTTTTCCTTTGGACTTCTCTGGATTTTGTTTCCAGTATCTTGAGCTTTGTGTGTGTATCTGAGAGTAGCTATAAGCACTCTGCAAATGCTAGTGTTTTTGTAGGTATTTACAGCCTGTGATCAAAATAACTTTAATGTTCCTGCTCATTAAGTGAACAGACTGAACCCTCAGATTGCCTTTCAGTAAGGCATATTTGTATTTTCCAGTTCTTTTCCATACATCCACAGGGCTCTGCTTTGAATCTTTAAATGTCAGGTGCAGCTGTTGATTTAAGTAGTCATGTTTATACTGAGGTATCTGAACACATTTTATTACAAGAAATAAATATAAAGCGTGGAAATAGACACACCAGTCACTTACAGTGTCAGCTGTGTGGCCAAAGAAGGTAGCGGTGCCTTTTATGTGCTCCTGGGACTTGAGTTACAAAACAGATAAAATTAAAAAACAGTGAACAAAGACACCTCAGTTAATTACTCTTCTGCAGCCTTTAGGCTATGATTTTATTCGCTTGGGCTCCTGCAGTCTGAGGTAAAGTGAAGTAGGAAAAAAGGTGATGTCAGCACTTCTAGCTAAAGTTATCCAGTGACATCCTACCACTATGAACTTGCTGTGAATGGATTAAAAGTATGTTGCTGGTTCAACATTTCTTCTCACCCACATAAAAGTTGTGGAAACTTTGTTTTGTACTCTACCAATAAAAAACTGCCATGTTCAGAGAATTGGATAAATCCAAGTTCATTGTGGTCCTTTGAATTACGAGATGAATATGTGAATGGAGCAACATCCCAGAACATCACTAAATATAGGGTATAGGATAAGGAATGATCAGGTTAGGAGTCGACTGGAACAACAATGTGAAATACTGTCTCTCTGAGGAACAGCTGGGAATGCAGTATTGATGACACCTTTCTGGACCACAATTTCCATTTTTGCTTCTACCTTCTTTTTACAGGAGAAGTCAGATGTGAGGCACCAAATAACAAACTGGATAAATTCACAGGAACTCTTACTCTTCGAGGAGAGAAGTACGCCCTGGACAATGAGAAGATGTTGCTGAGGGGCTGTACTATCAGGAACACAGAGTGGTGCTTTGGACTCGTTATTTATGCTGGTAGGTAAAAAGACTGACATGTGGATTGCAGAGCCCAACATCACTAGCATGGGAATACATCACACCCAGCATGCACAAGAGAATCAAGTATTTTCCTCTTAGTAAAGTGTGTTTCTACCAAGTACGAGAAGAAAAAAATTTCTTGTTTCAGAAATGCACACAGCAAAGTACAGGAGGGCAGTTTTGATTGATGACTAAGAAAGAGTGTAACAATTAAATCTGGCTAAGAATTCTCTCAAGTGTATTGAATTAAACACTCTGTATCATTTCTATGTGATTTTAATCCATACTGGAATATCAGGGTCATCAATAATATTATTGATTAGATCTATGCTTCTCTTGAGCATAGTCCCTCTATTGTTTCTGTACTCCTCTAGACATGTGAGATAATACATAATATGTCACCAATAACATAGCAATATCAGGTATTCTGTGAAAATTGATTAAACCTGAAAGGGAGGGTTGAATGTTAAAAGAAGAGAGTAGAGTCAAAGTTCAGAATTAATAGTTTTATGTGACTCTCTCCATATAATCTCAGACAAATGGCTTAACCTGTTTCTGCCTGAGTTTCCCACCACCACTCTAAACTGTGTGTACCTGACCTGAAGAGAGCTGCAATGGTTTTTTATGCTGAAAAGCACAGTGGGGCCTCAGAGGGAATCAGCTTTAGAACAGCTAAGCTTTATTGCTAAATTTAACAAATGTGCTTCATCTCCAGGGCCAGACACAAAACTCATGCAGAACAGTGGAAAAACAACTTTTAAGCGAACAAGCATCGATCGGCTCATGAATGTCCTTGTGTTGGTGGTAAGTCTGATTAACATGTCTTCCTTTCTTCAGATGTGTTCATCATTTCCATATGCTCCACCTCTTTGTCCACACAAATGGGGGAATATCAGAAGTGACTGATGATAAAAAGAAAAAGTCCATCATAATTTATTACAGCCTGAGTTTACAGTGCTTCTGCGAGCCCACCTTGCAAAGCAAGGCCATTGCACTGACAGAATTAAGGACTTTTCTCCTGAGCTTGTCATTTTCTCTGCTCTCCCTTGCTCTGCATTTTTGTGTGAGAAATATTCTGAAGCCTGCAAAGCCCTTTTTTCTTCTAGTAATTTTGTCATTTTCTATTTAAATAAACATTAGCAGCTCTCTCTCTCTTCCTTGCGATTTCTTGGCATCTCTGATGATATCTGCTTAGAACTTGGTAATTGAGTTTGCTAATTTACATGATGCCAGCTCCTGACTTAACACGTTAGGATAAATTATTAGACATGGTCTCATTAATGATCAGAAACTGGTGTTTTTATCAGCTGGGAAATTTGAAAACACTAATCTTACATAGCAGGCACTCCTCTCAGGTTGAAAAACAGATTTAATTTGAGGGTTAAGCTCATCAGTGGTTTTAACAAGTGGCAAATACTTCCAGGCAGAAACAGTGATTCTTTTACAGGCTCTCTCAAGATTTTACTGCTTGAGTTCAAAGCCTCTCAGGGAAGGAAGACATACACTCTGACACTACTTTAATCAATGCTGCTTGAAGAAAAGGTCTTTAGTTTCAGATTTCATTTTTCTTTGAGTGCAAATTTGTCATGCTTTCCCATGCATGCTGCACCACCTTCAGTTTATGACAGTGGGAAGGTCTGGTGGTCAGTGGTCACTGTTACTGCTTCTTCCCTACTGCTCTTGCTCTCCAGATCACCCTAGTAGCCAGCTGGTGACGGGATCCCTTCCCAGGCACTGGTGCAAGCCCTGGAGGGGGCCTCCAGCAGCAGTCTGTGCATCACAGCACGGCTGTCCTGAGCTCTCCCTGCCCTCTCTGACTTCATGCCTCCTCAGCACTGCGGCTTACAGCACAAACATCTCCAGGGTGGCACCACCCTCCATCCTCTACACTTCATCTCCACCCCTGTATTCCTTATTTTTAATCGGGATCCCAAAAGTCCTTTAGGTGAGCCCAGGGATGCCCAGCAGTGCCACAGCACAGAGAGCCACTCCAGGGTTATATTCAATCTGTCTTGAGGCCTTGCTCTGTGTACAGTAAGGACATGCTCTTAATTTTAGTAATCTTGCACCAATCTCTGCCAAGGGAAAATCTTGGTTATCATTAGTTTATTTCCCTCAGTGTTTTCTTCCCTTCCTCCTGTGAAGTGGACAGCAAAACCAAACAAGGTTTGGGCCTCTTGCATTCAAAATTTTGCAAGCATTTGAGGAACTTCATATTTGCATAGATAATCCCGTATGCTCTGACTGGAGAGGAGAATGGGCTGTGGGGGGATCCACAGGGCACAGAAACAGAGCAGAGGAAAACCAAACAGGGAATCTGGAATTTAATGTTCAATTAAGATTTTCTAAATCTCCTTTCACAAGCCAAGGATCCCACCCAGAACTTTCAGTCTGTTTGGCCTCTCTGTATAAAAACAAATGAGACAAATTTACCTTCTGGCTCTGTTTTAAAAAGACTGAGCAAGTTGCAGCTGATTGCATCAGCCTCTGCCTGGGTTCTTGGGCGCTGGAGGAGCCAAGGGTGTGTTTGTCTCCTTTACACATTTTTAAGGAACCTAAAATTTTGATGTCTAAATAAAGCTCTGTCGTATCTTAAACACCAGACTCTTTGCACACCTAAGGGGATGTGGCATTGCGTTTTTCCAGCTCACCGGCTGGTCGAAGGTTACAGAGTGTGGTCATAAAAACAGGCAGTATACTGTGCTCTCTTGAGTTGAGACAAAGCAGCCACAACTCACTATAAATAAGTCACTTACACGTAGTGAAACTTATTCCACGTTAACAGAGGCAAAGTTATTTTGTGTTTATTTGCCCATAAAACTTCAAGGCACAAAGCGGTATTTAAGTAGGTTTGCCAAGGAAGTGCCTGTTAAATGTTGCCCTGGTCTGCCCCAATGAGGGTTAAACAGAAGTGAACCTTTCCAGATGGAAGTCATAGCTGTTTTGTCACATTTGGAGGTGTTTCTCGTCAATCTGAGTCAGAAGTTAATGTTCCTCCACCGGGGATGCACTTGCCAGCTCCAGAAATGCTTTTTTCTCCAAAACCTGCTTCTTAGCATGCTAGGGGGAGCAAATTTTCAGAGAAAAAGAGCTCTCACACTCATCTCTTAAAACAACTGACTGCTTCAAATGCTGGAGCAGAACTCAAAGTACCAATTAAGAAACCAAGACTGTTTTAATTCACAGTCCAACAGTCAATGTTTGTCTTGAACTCAAAAGTCACTTCCTCTTTACAAAATTCTTACCAAGAGGATCTTTAGCTGGCAGTGCATGGGCAGGACCCAGGGAGGGAAGATGTTCATGCTGGGAAGCCCCGTGAGCATGCACAAGCCTATGATTTTTCATGTTCTTTTCTTCAGGGTCGTGGTTACAATTGCAACACCCTGCACACAGTTGTTTCTGTGCACAGAAATTAATCTCCAGGGCTGCTTTTAATGGTTTGGTCCTTTGCATTTGTCTCAGAGCAAACAGCATGTTAGTGAACTTTCTGCAAGTGCAAGTGTCGCACATGAGTGGGGTTGTGAGAGCATTGACATGCCCAGTGCACAGAAAACAAAATGTACATAAATCAAGTGTTGCTGTAGGCCAAGAGCTGCTGTGGTATGGAATCACAGAGTGGTTTGAGTTGGACGGGACCTTAAAGATCATCTTGTTCCTACACCTCAGCCATGGGCAGGGGCACCTTGGGAAAGTTCAGCTCCTATCTTGCCCCATATACATTTCTATTGCTGAATCACACATTGAAGTTCCTGCATGGATTGTGATATTCTGCAAATGGATAATTTTTAACCTGTGGGGCAGTGAGGTGGGTCATGCCTCCAATATATCCTTAAGTCCTTATAATTACAATAGCACAGATTGAAGTATGTTTTAATTTCTGGTTCACAGAGGTTTAAAAACACTGCACCACATTCCTTACCAGCAAGCAATATTGTCTCAATTTCGCAAGTTGAGTAATTTATTTGGCTTCACACAATTAAATAGAAAAGCTACTACTCATGGGTGAAATAAATGTGTCCCTTGAAACTCAGCCTGCCACCTTTTCTTACTGCAGTTCCCTGTTGTGGCTTTTTGATACTAAAACTTGAGTTGATCAGGCATGAACTTTTCACCAAGTGATTCATATTGCTCCACAGAAGTATCTTTGTTCCTCCCATAGATTACCGTAGCAGTACAAATATTAGCTTTACCATCAACGTTTCTATGTTTATCCCTCAATTACTGCTTCTTAAAAAGGTTGATTACTGTTTTAATGTGATTGTTGCTGTGTGGCCTTTACATAATGGTCCAGCTTACTGATATTTCCTCCCTAATGATTATGCTCGCAAAAAGACGATTTTTAATTGCTCTTTTGTGCAGCCTGTTGACTCAGTATCTTTACTTTTTTATTATTATATTGGTTGGTCTATATCAAATGTTTGGAAAAGCATGTTTCAAAAGAATTATTTTATTATCATTTGTTCAGGAAGGATGTCAAGTTAACTGCAGTTTATCACCCCCACCATCACCATTTCTACCTTACAAATATTTTAATTAAAATAGCAGGATTTCAAGATGGTGGGGCTTCCCAGTTTTTAAAGAATTGTTAAAAACTAACCTCTAAGCTTTCTTCTTTGAGTTAGATGGATCTGCTGCATTGAAAATCCTTATTAGCAGATAGAGCCACAGGGCTCTGTGTTAGTGGACATAACCTGCCTTTTTCATTTACTGTAGGGCAGATAATTCCTTCTTCTTCATTCCTCCTTCCTCTTGGAGGACTGTCTGTTAACATGTTTGCTTTTCACACACCTGCTTATGGTTGTATTTTTTTCTTTTCTTGATACTTTATGACTGTTGAATATTCACCATTCTATAATTCCTTGCAGTTTGTATTAGTTTCTGCTGAATCTCCTTCTTCCTGTTCTTTTTGCATTCTTTTCCAAATAACTGTATTGCTACATTCTCGTCTTCTTTTAATCAAAAAGTCTTTTACGACCTATGTAAGGTTTTTGTGTCTGTTAAGTAGTATTCCCAAGCAAGCCCCAGTTTTCACTAAGGTATCCCAATTTGAAATTCACTTCCCACTTGCCGTTGCCCTGGTTGCTTTAGGCTTCAGGAAAAAGGCTTCTCTAAAGCCCAAGGATACACATCAGTGGTTGATGTTGCTTTTTGTTTGCTCAAAGGAAGTGTAATCAAATCATGAGGGCAGATACCAAGGCAACCATTAGTTTTGAGAAAGCAATTAACTCTCCTCTAACCATCAGAATAATATCCAGTGTGAATTCCAAACTGTACGGTGCTGGATTATCCTTAGTAGTCTTTTAGAAATTGTGAGGAAGACTGTGATATATCTGGCAAATGGCCAGGTAAAGTCCTCCAGGCAGTTTCTATTCCCAAGTATGCAGCCAGATGTTTGAGGACCCTCAGCTCAGCTCTCCTCTACTGAGATTTGGTGTTCTGCAGCAGACTGCTGTAACCACCCTAGCTCAGATGTCTGCTTGGGATTTAAATCCCCAGCTGTTTGAGGACTTTTAATTCCAAGCTGCTAGACTCTGCACTGTGTAGCTTTGTTCTTGAGGTAAAAGTGTCATAATTTTGCTCTTTTTTCCTCTTCATCTTAGGAACATTTTCCTATGATTCAGGCTATCCAACCCTATCCTATTAGGGTCTTCTGATTAACCTGTACATAACAAATTCCTTGTTTCTAAAATGCAATACATTTTGTTTGGTTTTGATTTGTTTGGTTTGTTTTTTGATTTTTTTTTTTCCAGATCTTTGCATTTTTAGCACTGATGTGTCTCATCCTAGCTATTGGCAATGGTATCTGGGAGCATGATAAGGGCTACTACTTCCAGGTCTATCTGCCCTGGGCAGAGGGTGTCAACTCTGCCCCCTACTCCGGCTTCCTCATGTTCTGGTCATATGTGATCATTCTAAACACCGTGGTACCAATTTCACTTTATGTCAGGTACGTGCCAGAAGCTCCTTTCACTTTTGATCTTAGGAGCTTTTGCCTTAACTGGAAGCAGCATTTTCCTTAAAACCTAACACATCCCCATCATGGATGATCCTACACAACCACAGTGATGTTTTTCTTGTTTCTGCTGCTTTCAGAAGGCTTTATCAGGGTTGGAGTGGGGACAGCAGTGAGCCCTGGAAGAGGAGAGGATGATTTTGCAGTGAAAGGGGAGGTGTAGCTGTGTAGGACTCTATAGGAGCAGGGCTGGAAGCCTGCCACCATTAGCACCTTGCTAACAGTGAATGAATGGCCTGTTCTTTGAGGTGGCTTTAGGACTGTGTGAGGATTGCCAGGTAAGCAGGTGCAGTCAGGTTGAAGTACTCGGTGCTATATGAGCAGTGTGAGTGTTGCCTCTTCCCAGACAGTGCAGAGCTGTGTTGGTTATTGGTGATAGCCGAGCAGGAGTGACAGGTACGCACCGTGTCTGTGATGCTCTCAAACCTTGGGGCTGGGGTAGAGATTGCTTAGCCCCGTTTAGTTTATTGTACCTGCCTCCAGTCAGCTTTGCTACTTAGACTCTCTTTTGTGATGGTAAACATGAGGAATTAATTCCATGCCTGTCCAAAGTGAAAATTCATGTCATCTGCGAGCTGATGCCACTCTTTGGTTGTACTGAGTGACACGGTGGCTCTATTTTTGTGGAGTTCTCTGTTGTTTGAGACATGGCTGTGCTCATCCCCTGGCACTGGGCTCAGCCCAGCCCACAGCTCTGCTAGGAAGCCATCTCCTGAAACAGCACCAAGTGAAACCCACTGCTCCTGCCTCACTTCTCAGTCCAAAAACTTCTGAAACTTTCAAAGTACTTTTATAAAGTACTGCTTTATAAAACAAAGGAAATGAGTTTGCTGTTAACTTAGCAGATCATTTCAGTAAGCATTGCTTCAGCATCCCTTACCACAGGCCACCTATGGATAAATGAGTTCAACCTGTAATTGAACTCAAACTTCAAAGGGTTGACCCTTCAAAGTTGTCTTCTAATTGCAATTGATAATGGTGGTGCTGAAGATAAAGAGTTTGTCCCTTAAGCTAATGAATATTATATCACCTTCTCTTTCTGCTTCATTAGTGTGGAGATTATACGCTTGGGTAACAGTTTCTACATCGACTGGGACCGTAAAATGTATTATCCACCGAATGACACGCCGGCTCAGGCCCGAACCACTACACTCAACGAAGAGCTGGGGCAGATCAAGTACATCTTCTCAGACAAGACAGGAACTCTCACCCAAAACATCATGTGTTTCAACAAGTGCTCCATCAACGGCAAATCCTATGGTATGTTACCTGTTCGTCTTAGTCTCTGGGTTCTGTTTCACTGTGTGCCTCTTCATCCACAGAGACTAAATCTGATATTCAGAAGAGAGTGCCATGTAAGGAGCTGCAGTGATCAAGTGCAAGGCTGCCCATCAGGGATGTCTGGACATCCTGATTGCATCACTTGCCATATATTAATAGTTTCCCCTTCTTTCTCTTTTATCTCCCTTTTTGTGCCCCACTTTTACCTCAGCTAGAGAACCAACACTATTAGTCTCTCCTCGTTTGTCCCAGATTTACAACACCTGTACTCAAATTTGTTTTGTTTTGGTTTGGTTTTTTTCTGATATCACTAGTTAGGTAATCTCTGCTTTTTATGGTATTACTGACATTGTTAGCCAGATATTGCTAGCCTTGCAAAACCTAACATGTAACTCACATAACTGGCTCCCTCCTAATCACTTATGAAACCAGCCATCCCTCATGGGGCTATCTGCAAGTCAGCTTCTCACACTGTTGTCTCTCACTACCAGCAATTTCTCATGTAATGAGTAGTGATTTTCCACATCCTTTTCAGACAGTTGGACTAGTCAATGACCTGATCTTTGTCTTTACACCTGACAGAGTGTAAAGGATCACCTACCAGAAGAGAGGGAAGTTTGTAGGGAGCTGGAAAAAATGGAAAACAAGAGTAGTTAGCTCTGTTAGATCCTAGAAGTCATTGATTTAAAAGGCTCGTTCATGCTATGGCCCCAGGCAGTTTTCTTGATACTGCTCAAGAGGTGCTAACACTTTGCAAACTGCCTAACTGATTAACATCATTAGATGCCCCAGAGAAATTAGTCACTGCTTATTTGTATATGGATACTTGCTTTGGCTGTGTCAGACCTGTTGATGCACTAACGTGCCAGAAGGGTTGCATCTTTTCTCAGTACTGTCAGCTGACTGGAAGAGGATATTTATTCCTGTGCATCTGTGTATATTTGGAGACCACCATATCTCAAACAGTGATACTATGATATCTAACGTTAATACTGCTAAACAGTTTGAATTTTCTCCCATCATGTGTTCTTAACTGACTTTTCCGAAGCAGATATCACCACTAGCATAGATACAGGGTAAGGGTTCAAGAAATGAATGGGAAATACATGCAAAGGAGTCCAACAATCTATTGCCTGTAGTTTTCTAAATGTTTAGCTTCTTCATATCACAGTACTTGTCTGCCGTTCAGGGGCATTTAGGAAAGCCATGCCAGAAAGGATGATTCAGTTATGCTCTCCTCTGGAGGCTTAAGGGGAAGAGATGTACAAAAGCCTCTTGGCTATGGTTCCCAGGGAATCAACTGATGCGTAGGCTCTCAGGAGAGGTGTTTACTTTGTTTCTTTTACACTCTTGGGGCCTTTGCGAAGGCACTACAATTGACTTTGGTCACAGTTGAGGTTGCTGGGGCAAATATGAGTCAATCATTCCTGTAATTCATTGAATTTCAATCTTATTTCAATGAAGTATTGGGACTGGCTGGCCTTGGCACAGTCCACACCTTCCTAGTGAAACTTTTCTATGGGCACAAGTTCTAATAATGTATCCTCGAGATGATATATCTTCAATTCCTGTTCCAGCAGATCATCTGTTCAGGGTAAATCAATACAGCAGCCTTGCTGCCTAGATGAGGGAAAAATGGGCTTTGAAAACCCCTTTTCTGTGGGTGTCCAGGGACTGCTGCAAATAGTAGAATCCAGGAGCTGGGTTTGAAAGAGAAGGCACAAGAGAAGTCATCTCCTGTAAGCACTTTCATTTCCTACCTAGCACTAGATCCTCTCTGGGTTCAGCTCGAGACAAGTCTTCTTTACTCAAAAGCCAGTCATTTTTGTAGTAACTGCTGTGTGTTTCAAGCATCTGTCAGTCTCTGGATTTCGTCATGGACCAACATAGAAACTGATTGTTATGTATCATCAGTTGTCAGTGTCCATGTCAATTTACTGAAACTTCTAAAATAGATTCTAGCTTAGAAACACTTTAACCAATTTTGTGGCTCAGAGACTGCGCTTACCCACAGTTTGTGGCTGTAATTTCATCTTTCTTGCTTTCAGGTGATGTGTATGATATGTCTGGGCAACGGATAGAAATAAATGAGGTAAGTGCTCAAGTGCTGTCAGGATCTGTGCTTTCAGTGGACCTGGATAAGAACCACGGGGCACAACCCCCAGAGGCATAGCTTGTATTTTTGACCCTGCAAGAACTGATGCTTTTGATGCTCATAACAGTGATGTGTGTTCCTCTGGATGTGAGAGGACTCCCAGACTTAAGTTCCTTTCCAGTAAGCCTGGCTTAAACCTGCAGGTTGGGAACAGCCCACTGTCCCCTCTGCTTCACCTGACATCCTGGTGCATGCACAGCTTCTCTTGAACACTTGACCATTGTTGTTTGTTGGAGACTTGGACATTGGTGTATTTTATTAACCTTGGTAGTTAATTAAAGCTTTAGTGAGGAATTAGTGAGTGCAGTTCATACCAATAGCAAGGTCACCATCAAATTCCTCTAGTGTCTGGACTTCAGAAAGTGTGAAAATGTATCATTTCTACATTTCTCTTTAGCCTCTACTTGCTGGCACAAACACACATGTCCTCATTTCTAAAATGTCTGAAAGCTGCATGCAGTAATCCAAATAACAGACAGCAAGATGATGATGAAAATCCCACTTCCCATTCCAGTGATTCATTTCCAGGCCATTTAGAACTTAAATTGCCCACTGAAACAGGCTGGCTGTGCTGAGTGCTGTGTCTCCAGCCTGCCCTCTCTCCATCAGCCTTGCTTGGTGACACAGACTGGATCCCTGCCAACTGTCCACCCCACCCTGCTGCTCGTGACACTCCATGGAGCAGAGTCCTGCAGAGTCCCCCAACAATCCACAATGTTGCTGTGCCTGGACCTTGCTGCACAGACGAGTCTGGGAGGGGTTGGTCTGTGCTCTTGGACTGAGTGCTAAATGTCAGCATGCAGAGGTCAAAAGGATGATTCCCGTCCTGGAAACTCTGAGCTCACCAGGGATGGGGCGGGAGACAGAATTGTCTGAGGCAGTCTTGGCTGTCCGTTACTCCATGACCCATCATGCGGTGAGCTTCTGGACATTTTTCCAGTGTGTTCCACTCTGCTTGGGGCTCCTTGTTTTTTTGACAAAATGGGCAGTGCCTATGGAGTTTAACCTTTACGTCATCTGTCTGTCTTATTTTTTCCCATATCGGGGTTTTTTTCTGGCTTTGGGAGAACGTGGTGGGTAAGACAACCTTTTGAACTGTTTTAAACTGGGCTCCTGCATTCCACTATCACAGGCAGCCTTTGGCATCATGAACACTGCCTCCAAGCCGGCATGTGTTGAAGGCAGGCACTTCTTTGCGGTAGGAATCCACTGATGGGGATCCTGTTGGAGCATTAGCTGCCGCTCAGAGAGGCAGTTTAGCTAACTGGTTCTAGGCCTGAGTGCTGCTCTGAAAGGCACGTCTAGTGCCTGTCCTGTCCCGTGATTAACTACCTTTCATGACCTCCCACTTCCTTAAACCCACCAACCTCTGTCATGAGCAGCCGTCCCTTCAGGGTAGGGTCCTTTGTAAATGTGAGGAGCAGAGAGGGGCTGTGTTTGGCAGGCATTGGTGTACAGCCACATGAGAGCTCAACAAATAACACCAAGCCATGTTTTTTTCAGAACACAGAGAAGGTTGATTTCTCATACAATCCGTTAGCCGACCCAAAGTTTGCCTTTTATGATCACAGCCTGGTTGAAGCCGTGAAGCTGAATGATGTCCCAACACACAGATTCTTCCGGCTGCTCTCACTTTGCCACACAGTGATGCCAGAGGAGAAGAAGGAAGGTGAGGACTGTTGAAGGCACCGGAATGAGTGGTTATGTTCACTCACACCACAGTATGTCTTCTCCCCACAGAAGCTGTTATTGGTCCTTTTGGCTCCCTGGTGATTTTCTGTAGCGTGTGGCTACACATAAATCAGTGTCTCTGGAGATGCCATATGGGAAGAGAAAGGACCACAGCCTCCACTCCCTGTGTGTTCCTGTGGTGGAGCTGGCACTACTGCAAACACCACATCTCTGGAGTGCGGAAATAGCAGGTGCCACGGCTTCCCTGAGGTGGCAGAGGCTTGCCCCACTCTTTCTCTACTCTTTTCCTAGTCCCAAAAAGCAAAGAACATAGAGGACCTATCTGCTGGAGACTCACTAGCTCCTCTCACCCAGTGTTCCCACAGCTACTGGGTCAGCCTCCTCAAATCCCAGGCAGGATGAAAACCACGCTTAAAGGCTAGAATTATGTATTTGGTGAAAATATTGATTAGAAAAATACATGCATATCTAACTAAAAGGGGCTAAACCCAAGGAACTTGTCCTCTCAATGAGATGTTAGACTCCAAAGAGAGTGATTAAAGTCCCCCAAAGAATCTAGGGGGCCTCTTGCACTGTCCTGGGCAGGATAGGTTGGTGGGACTTGATGGGGATGTGTGGACATAAGGTGCTTTTTAGTGCTGCACTTCTGTGGATAGACAGAAAAACAAAGGAATAACTGCTATATAATGTGTTGTATTTTGTACTTTTTTTTTAGCTCAGAGATAAGTCAGAAGCCACATTACTTTTTTTTTCTTGCATGTCAGGTAACTTGGTGTATCAAGCACAATCTCCTGATGAGGGGGCCCTAGTCACCGCTGCCAGAAACTTTGGATTTGTGTTCCGGGCTCGCACACCAGAGACCATCACTGTCGTGGAAATGGGAGAAACAAAAATCTACAAACTTCTGGCTATTCTGGATTTCAACAACGTTCGCAAGCGAATGTCTGTGATTGGTATGTTCCCTTTGCTGCTTTCCTTCCTTCCTGACTTTTTTAGTTCTGGAACTGTTCCTCATTCTGCTCTAATGCATTTTTCTAGAGACCTCCTTTGCAATGTGCTCTGAATAACATTTATTTCTGGGGCCTTGAGATGTGCTGCCTTGACTTTATAATTACACAGGAACAGTGCCAGAAAAATACTTAAAGGAGGCAGGTGGGAGAAATCTCAACATCTGGACCATAGCAATGCAAGCCAGCCTCCTGAATACACTAAGCTTTTCATATGTCTTGTCCCCCCATTACAATGCAGGAAAGGCCTTTCTTCTAATCAGCTTTTAGATTATCAGTGAAATTTGAGGAAGTAGGAAAGGAGAAAGCAAGAATTAACTGAGAAACCCACTTTCCCAGACAGAAAATGGAGAAATTATTCAAGAAGCTTTTTGTAGCCTTTGTTAGTCCTCCAGCATGATCAAATATTTCAGGAATACCATAACTGTAGTTACAGTTTACTGGTAGGAGAAATAGGAGAAGTAGGACCAGTTCCCTAGAAACAAGTTGTTCTTAACTTTTGAATGAAGTTCTGCCTGTAGAGACAATGTAGTGTCGGCTCAGACCAGTGCACTCTCTTCTCTTCCAACAGAGCTTGTCTTGATCCCTGGGAGTGCCAAAACTTGGGGAAATTCAGACACCTGTAGAAACTTTTCTTGATTTTGATGGAAGGGCTGCGTACCCCAAGAGCATCATTCTGGGATTTGTAGCATTTCTTTTCCTCTTCCTCACAGTGCGGAGTCCAGAAGGTGACTTGACTTTGTACTGCAAGGGGGCTGACACCATTCTTTATGAACTGCTTCACCCATCCTGCAACTCTCTCAAAGAGAAGACCACAGAACACCTGGATGTAAGTGCTTCCTTCTCAACAACATCTCCGCATTTGATGTTTTCCTTTTCTCCAGCATACTTTGTCTTACGGAAAAAACCCCCAGATTTTAGAAACAGCACTTAAGCACCAATTTTTTGTTACGGAATAGAGAAACAAATTAATTTCTACAGCCTTTTGAACTGCTCCAGGACAGTCAGCAGATCAAGGGAGGTGATTCTATCCTGCTGCTCTGCTCTTGTGAGACCTCACCTGGAACACTGTCCAGCTGTGGGATCCTCAACATAAGAAGGACATTGACCTGGTGGAGTGAGTCTACGGCTATGAAGATGATCAGAGGGCTGGAGCAGCTCTCCTGTAGCTGGGAGATTTGGGTTTGTTCAGCCTGGAGAATAGAAGGCTCTGTGGAGACATTATAACACCTTCCAGTACCTGAATGGGCTACAAGACAGCTGGAGAGGGACTTTTGACAAGGGCATGTAGTGATAAAGCAAGGGTTAATGGCTTTAAAGTGAAAGAGGGTAAATTTAGATTAAACATTAGGAAGAAATTCTTTATTGTGAGGGTGATGAGACACTGGAACAGGTTGTCCAGAGAAGATGTAGATGCTCCATCCTTAGTAGAGTTCAAGGGCAAGTTGTATGGGGCTTTGAGCAACCTGGTCTAGTGGAAGGCGTCCAGGCCCATGGCAGGGGGGTTGAAATGGGATGATCTTTAAGGTCCCTGCCAATGCAAGACATTCTGTCATTCTGTGATTCTGTAATATGGACAAAGATGGCAAGTACAATGCAAGACATTTAGAAGACCCATGACCTGTTCCTGATGCACCTTTACTTCAAGCCTGGGGAAACACCTCCCAGAGATGCATTTCACAAATGCATCTTTGCTGTTCCACCAAACACTGAGCTCCATATTGTCCATCAGAAAGCACAGTTACAAGGGCTTGCTGAGATGGCATGACTAGCTGTGCTTCTGCTGTGCATTTCAGCCAGAATTCATACCCTAAAAATATTGAACCCACATCCAAAATTCAAGGCTGTGTTCAGTGTTTATTTAGGTCTCATTATTCTGGACCTCTTGTTGAGAAATACAAGCCTGGGAAACAAATGCCTGGTTACTGTAAAGCTTTAGAGCCAGAAAGTAGAAAAGCCCTTTTGAGTTTTTTCTTCATAAGGACCATGGATGGCAATGATAAAGTGGTCTGGAATTGCTATTTAAAAATACTCCAGTGTTTGTGGCCTAAGGTGTCATTTTTTCCACCTTTACTCCGCAAACTTTACCCAGATGCTTTTACCAGTCTGCTTTCTGAGGGTCCTTTGTAAGCCTGGGTGACCAGAGTTGGACCTTTCTGCCTCACCACTGTGTTGCAGGAGTTTGCTGGAGAAGGCCTGAGGACACTCGTGGTGGCCTATAAAAGCTTGGAGGAAGATTACTTTCAGGATTGGATCAGGCGTCACCATGAAGCAAGCACTGCCTTGGAAGGACGGGAAGACAAACTGTCAGAGTTATATGAAGAGATTGAAAAAGACCTAATGGTTGGTAATTCAAGGAATCTGGGCCAAGCTGTGAGGGAGGCAGTGAGGGTGGTGGTTTGTCAATAAACAGCTCAGTGTGACTTTGGTACACACTGCTCTGCAAACAGCTCAGTGGGCTGTGTGACAGGAGCGGTTCAGAACAGGGCAGCCCTGGGTGTTCACTGGCACCTCCGTCAGGAACCTGTAACTGGGGTGTCAGCCACAAGTGCAGGGGAATGGTTTTATTTTACCTCACGTGGGTGTCAGAGCAGCTTTCTCATGATGAAGTGACGTACCAGAGCCCACGGGAGATGACGTGGACACAAATATTTCATTGCTATCCTTTGTATGTGCAAAGGGCTGATCTGTTCATTTTCCAGCCTTTGAAAGGGCAGGCAGCGAATAATTCCCAGTGCCCCTGAGAGTGTCTCCTTTGTTCTTCCAGCCCTGGGCAGTATGAGTAGATGACATCCATGAACATGTTTGTGTCAATTTGAAATACAGCTAGAATGTGATCTTCAAGTCATTCTTCTCTCCCTCAGTGTTGTTACAGTTTTTAAATGCCCCAGAGGGTCTGCCTGTGTTTTAGAGCCATGAATAATGAATGAAAAGCATGTGTGGGATCTGAGAAGAAGCAATCCAGGTTTTGCACTCATGGCAGTGCTTTCCTGAAATCCCAGAAATCCTGGCAGACACCTTTGCTCCTTCCATTAGCTGTATGCTCAGAATGCCAGCAGGGCTCAGGGAAGAAGCAAGTGTGAGCTCAGGAGATGCTGGCCTTTGGAAGTTGCATAGTCTCTCTAGCTAGATGAGGGACTACTGTAAAATGGGGATTGTACAATTCTGAGGACCCTGTAGGTAAGTTCTGCCACAGCTGTTACCTACACTGATAACACTCATAGCTGATGTATGATGGAGATCCCAGGATGCCAGAAGGGATCCCGGACTTAAAGCCAACCTCTGAATTTAGTCTCCCAGCAGCAGGAGGTAGGTGGTAGCGATGAAACCTGAGGTAGCAGTGAAACCTTCATGTCCCTTTGACAACAGGTTAAAGCCACCATCTCCAAAGAGCAGAAGAAGCAGTAACTTTAGAAAAAGGAAGGTTTATGTCCTGAGCAGTCTGTGGTGTAGCTGTGTGACAATGTGGAGCAGGGGTGGAGACAGGTCTGTTAAGGGCTGGAGAAGATGTTTAGCAGCCATGTAACATCTGCAGTGCAGCACAGCTGGGATCAAGTTCCACATGAGAGGAGGTTTGGGGACATGGATCCACAGTGTCTTTGTCCCTCTGTTAAATCTCTATCTGCTGTGAAGGGAACACATGGAACAACACAGACCTGTAGCTCTGCAAACATTCTTGCAAATAGTTTCATGCATATTCATAATCCATCAGAGCCTGTGGGGATTAGAACTAGAACATCTGCAGGATTAGGGCTGTACTCTGTACAGTAAATTTGCTGAGGAAGAGTGACAGTCAGAACAACCTTATTCCTGGGAATTTAATTTGTGTTTGGTTGAGTAATTACCTCTAGGTTTAATGCTTTCTCCTTTGGTAGCAGTGAGAGTACTTAACCAGCTCTGTGCCATTTCTGTTAAGCTGCTAGGAGCTACAGCCATTGAGGACAAGCTACAAGATGGGGTCCCACAGACGATTGAGACTCTTGCCAAAGCCAACATCAAGATATGGGTTCTCACCGGAGATAAGCAAGGTAAAGGCACTACAGCTTTGGATGCTTCTCTCCCACTGGTGGGGTGGTTCTGCTAAGACCTGTGTTCTCATTCTTTGAAAACTGCACAGAAGACAAACTTACAGGGCTTTGCTTCATCGCCAGCTATGCAAAATTTCAGTTAATTGGAATTAGACCAGATGATTGTAGCTCGTGCCTGTCCTTAATTTCTGTCCTGAGGGTGGAAGCAGGGTGAAGGCAGCATCCTTTGTCTTTGGAGAGGTGACAGTAAGAATCCTATAGACCCTGACATAAGCTGTGAGAAGGTGTCACCTTCATCCAGTTGATCATTCAGGTGAAGAAGGTGGAAAAAATTTTGTCCCGCTTTCCAGAAACTTCAGTGTTAAAGTGGATGTTGGATGTGTTTCAGTTTGTTTCTGACTCTCATCATCCCAAATAGAAATGGAGGAAACATGGGCTTGTGGAGGTGGAAAGAACAGCAGATAGACTCCAGTGAATTCTTTTGGACACATATTATATTCACTGAAACAATGGTGTTCAGGGAGGTCAGAAGTGTTCGCAAATAATTTCATCCAAGACATGAGCAGAGAATTTTTAAGAAAAGTGAAACATTTCATTTTGTCATGTTCCAAATGCATTAGTTTTGCAATAAAATACCAAAATATGTTTTTCAGATTTTTATGGACAAAATGTCATATTCTTTTTCAGAGCTGTGGTTTGGGGCTTTTCTGGAAGTAGGGAGAGGTCAAGTTAAAAATCCTGAAAAAAAGTTTTGAATCAACATGAAATGGTTTTTTGTTGCTCCAAGTATGTTGGTCAAAGGGTATTTAAAGCTTTTTCATTTTGGTAGAGTTATTTTTTCCCTGTGGTCTTGTGAAGTCAAATTTGCTGCTACATCCATCAAAGTGACTCTCCTGGCTCTCTTACTGTTGACTCTGAAAGGCTCCAATCTCTTTTGAGTCAGAAAGAGAGCTTTTGTCATGTGGACAAAAAGGCCACAGAAGTGGGTGAATTTGGGGCTGCTAAGATGGATTATCCTCCTGCTTTATCTTTCCCAGAGACAGCAATGAATATTGGTTACTCCTGCAACTTGCTGAATGATGACATGGAAGATGTTTTCGTTATTGAAGGCAGCACATCTGATGACGTACTGAATGAGCTGAGGTAAATGGCTGAAACACAGTTTCACTGCTGTGCACCAGCACTATTTGTGTTTTGCATCATTCCACCTTTTTCTTTTCCTGTCAGCTTTCCTTGTTGCAGTTCATTCAGGGACCTTAGATAAGGGAGAGCTGTCTCCCTGGAAGATCCAGAAGCTAAACACAATGTAGAAATCCCCTCTGAGAGTAAATGCTGAAGCATCTTGATCCAAGAGCTCAAATTAAAGAAAGGCATAAGAAAGCAGAGTCAGATAGGGAGTGTCAGCTGAAATTCACCAACAAGTGATCCTGAGCCTCAAAGCTTTGGCTCCAGGTTTGAGCTATGCTGTTGCTCTACTGTTGCTCTTGCTGTTGCCATTAATTCACAATGCTGTCCTTCATCTGGGTATGTCCTTTGTCTGGATACTTTTCTGGCAGTATCTGAGAACCTACCTTCCTTTCTCACCTCCTCTGCAGACACAGGTTCTTAGGTAAAGGTGGAAAACGGGAAAGGTTTGTAGTCCTTTTCTCTTGGAATAGATGGTTGCCTGACAACATGCACAGAAACCTGGATGCCCTCTGGGATACCATCCTTCATGACACTCAGATGGTTTGTTTGACTTTAAATCAGCAGAAGTTTAGCAACACTTGTTTGAGTTTCAGAAATGTGGATGATCTGTGCAGACAGAAGCAGCTAAACCGTGTGTATTGTTGTAGGATACAGTAAAAATTGGACTGAACTATCAAAGGGAAGCATTGATTTTTTTGTTTCAGTAAAATTGCTGTAACAAAACATGTATCTTTGCAAGATTTTCTTTTTTTTCTTTTTTTTCTTTTTTTTTCTTTTCAGGAATGCAAGGAAAAAAATGAAGCCAGACTCCGTTATGGACAGTGATGAAATCAACATTCAGTTTCAAAAATCTTCAAAAAACCAAATAGTTTTACCTGACGAGCAAGCAAATGGCGTGTACGGTCTGGTTATCACTGGCCATAGCCTGGTAAGGAAGGTTCAGAGCCTTGTTAGGGATGAGTTCCCTGAAGAACTTACTGGAAGACATACTGGCAGTCTGAAAAATGCTTTAAAAATTCAACTCTAGAGAACAAGATTTTTTTTTTTTCCCCTCTAATTGAGGACTAGGTACAGTGGTTTTCTGAGACATCAAAGGTGACAGACAATGTTTCAGAAGGTAGGAAGAGAGAACAGTTGGTCTTGATCTTTGGTGAACAAGAGTAGTAGAGTAGCTGGATCATATTTAATTTATGGAAAGATACTAGAAAAATAACCAGGTTTGTGTTTGCAGCAAGAAGATAACATGAGACATGGGTTTCAATGCTAAGGACATATTCTACAAAATATAGTTGAAAACAGATATGCTTAATTGATAGGATAGCGATCTTATAACTTAAGTAATGTATTGATTCTCTCATGATGTTCTTCCAAGCAAACTGAAGGAATACACTCTAGATGAAATTGCTAAGTGACGGATGAATGACTGCACCTCTGAAGGGCTCACTGTTGATCTAAAACAACAGTTAGCTATCATCTCCAGAGGGTTACCCCACATCTATTTGTTGGTCAGTGTTTGCATTAACTGTTTAGAAAGAGAGCAGGTAACACCAGGCTGGGAGAGGGTACAAAGAAACCTGAGTCAGGCATGATCTGGAAAGCACAGGGGGAAACTGAGTCAGTTGGGATTTCTGAGGCTGGAGAATACTGATCTGTCTTGGTAATAGTCTTCAAATTATAACAGGTAAACAAAGTAATGGAATTAAACTGAGATAAGAGAGTTTTGGGCTGAAATGTCTTCCTGGTGAGAATAGTGAAGCTCCTCAATAAATTTTCCATACTTGGAAATTTTTTAGACCCGTTAGAGGAAAGGAAACACAATTAAGATCAATTTAAACCCGTCTGTGAGGAAGGCTTAATTTATGTTAGGTTTATTTTTCTGTTGTATTTTACTTTCCCAGATCTCAGTGAAAGCAAATAGACCTATTTGAAAAGTTCTGGGAGGTGTTGCCTCTCAGAAACAAGGTGCTCTGTTCTCTGTGGTTGCTACCTCTCTTAGTGGCAGTCCAGCAATTTTCACTCCCAGCTCTGTACCAGCCCAGAAAATTACTAGTAAGAAAATCTCATCTTGTTCTACTTTTGGCTCATGTGCCATGTATACAGACCCCAAACACGTTCAGACAGTGTCTAGGGTGTTAAGTACCCTTTCTCCCTCTTTTACACTCACTTCCTCTTGAACTCCAGGGCCATAACCCCTTTAGATTCCCACTGCAAAGTGGACAAGAGTTCTGTCAGGTTTGGTCCGTGTGCATTGCATGGACAGCAGCTGCAAGCCCCTTGCCTGTTCCTACTCCATCCCTTCAGCCTGCAGTGCAGACCCTGAGTGCTGTGCTACCAAAACACCACTGGCAGCGATGGAAAAGCTTTCTTTTCAGTCCTGGAAAAATGCACACTCGCCCACACCCTGGAAAAGGGGTATGTCCCACACAAAGAAGCTCAGATCTGGGCTGTGTGGAAGCAGCCAGTCCACATAGAAAAGACACAGTGAATTTCACCAAGATATTAGCTTTCTCTGTGGGGATCACAAGGATAGCGCAGACAAATCTAGATGTCATTTATTTATTTCTATGAGCTTGAACAATGGTAGCAGTGCTGATACTGTCACCCACATAGCACCTGGTCAGTGCTCTATCCCTGCCTGCAGAGGAGTGGGAGGGCAGTGCTGGGCTATCCCCACATCTGGTGTTGCCTGAACAATGCAGTGAACAGAAACTCAGTCAGCATCCTTAAGGGCATCCTCATGCCAGTTGACTTGTATGCAGTTGCACCATTAACATACAAAGTGATAACACTTTGCTGGTGCTGTGCAGTGAGGTTGTTGAGGCAAAAGCCATCTCTGCACTGACCAGCAGTACTCAAGGTAAACCATTAAAAGGGCTGTTGTTGAGCAAGCCTGCTGCCACTGACAGAGGAAAGAGGGTACACTGGTGACTCACACCTCTCTGTTTCAAAAAGAAAGAATATGTGGCCTAAGGACTGTCTGCCTTACACAGACAGGGCAGTGGGCCTGCTGTAATGGCTCTGAGCAGGAGTGAGCCCTGTAGATTCCTTCTGTACCCATCTGCTAAAAAGACACAACAAAGAATAGAGCCAAAAAGCATGATCTGAGAGAAATACAAAAAAGCTCACACTGCTCCCTCCTCCTCATGCAGAGCTGAAGGGCTGACTAGACACCCAATTATCTCAGTGCTTCCCGAACAGAAATAACATAGCTGACTGATTTAAAAGGTCAGCACTCAGAGCAAAGCAGCCTTCTCCCTAGTTTTGTATTTTGCTTTGTCATGCCCACCTGAGCTTAACTTTTTACATGTTTTTTTTTAATTGGGCACTTAACAAATTTATATCTTTCCTACTTATCTCCCAGAGCTTAAATAGTAATTGAAGAGGGATGATACACATGGAGATATACAAGGTTGTCTCAGGCCCCACAGCAGCTTCATGCTCTTGGTGTTTGACACTTTGGCCCTCTGTCAGGTTGCATCAGCCAGAGCAGCTGTTGTGCATGCCCAGCTGTTGTGCATACCCAGATGTGGTGGATATCCAGATGTGGTGGATATCAGATGTGGTGCACCCAGAGTGCAAGCTCATTGGTGTCGGGTGCACGGCCTGATGTGCAGTGTGGATGCTCCCTGTGACTGGGTGGATGAATTCACCCAAATGAATGGAAGAGCCTGGCTCAGCTGTCATGGCCACCTCGCTGCATCCTCTTTGTCAGGCTAGGAGTTGCTGCGAGCCTGCCCTGAACACTCCCTTTCCTCCTTCCCAGGCTTACGCGCTGGAAGGGAACCTGGAACTGGAGCTGGTAAGAACTGCCTGCATGTGCAAAGTGGTGATCTGCTGCCGGGTGACTCCCTTGCAGAAGGCCCAGGTGGTGGAGCTGGTGAAGAAGTACAAGAAGGCTGTGACCCTGGCGATCGGAGATGGCGCCAACGATGTCAGCATGATCAAAAGTGAGTGATGGCTGACAGCCAGCATGCTGTAGCAGACTGGCTCAAAGACGTATTTGCCCTCTGAGGTGGGCTAGCAGCAGGAACACACTATCTGAGTGCCTCCTGTACCACCCTCTTTGTGGAAGCAAGTTGTCTGAGTCCCAGATTTTGTCAGGTCTCTACAGAGCACTCTCACTACAGGTTAGTTAGTTGTGTCTCCTGCCTTCTGGGTGACACTGGGCTCCTTTGGGGGCTAAGGTTGTACTAAGTGCCTATTTTTCTGTTTCTACCTTAGAACAGACAAAATGTTTGGTCTCGATGATCTTATGAGTCTTTTCCAACCTAAATGACTGATTCTGTGTAAAGTCCACATGGGCTGTAAGGTGTCAGTCAGTGTGTCTGCACAGCCACCATCACAAGGGCCATGTATATAAACAAACAAGTTTATATCATAGAGGGCCTGACTCAAAGCAGAAATAAAATCTTCGTGCCTGTAGATAGTCCATACAGTATTATGTGAGGTGGTTTTTTTAGCATTTCTTTGTGTTACAGCTGTTTGTTAATTATCTCCCTGGAGTTACAGATGATAGGCTTCCAGGCCCCTCCATCTTTGTGCATCATTTGATGCTGCATTACCTCAGTGAATTTATTAAAAAAAATCCTAACTAGGTATAATTAAATTAAGATTATTCAGAAAGACCTATTGCTAATCTTCCTTGTGTTAATTTGCAAGAATTGATTAACTGGAGCCTTTTAATTAAGAAAGAAAAGGCTAAGTAGAGAGTTTCAAGCGAGATAAGTCAGGCAGCCAGCAAAGAAAGGAGAAGAAAGTTAAAGTGTACATAATAATTAGAAACGAACCCACTCCCCCCTCAACAGAATTGGGACTTTGGGATTTTATCAGTTCAGTTCAGTGGAAACCTCTGAATCTAGCCAACCTTCAGCAATGAAGATTGTATTCATTAGTTAAAGCTGTATAATTAGCTGTCACATTAAACTTATGTCCATGTTTAATAAACGCAAAGTACTATTAAAAAATACGTGACTCTTCTATCCAATTATTTGATTGAACTAATAAAGCCCAGGAAACATAAAAAGGCTACAGTCTGCCTTTTAGCATAGTGTCTGAGAAACTTTAAAATGGTTTGAAGACTGCCTGTCTGAGATGATGTTTTAAGGCTGCTGGAGGGACATGCAGGCATGTAAATAGAAGTCACATGTCAGTATAAATTCAAGTTATTTTTTCATAACAGCAGCCATTGTGAACAACAGTATTCATGCTGCTGGAAAGCGTTCAGAAAAAAAAACACAAACTGTCACTGAACCTATAATTTCATTCAGATAATAAAAGCCCAATTATGGGAAATTTATCACAGAGCCAAAATCATAGTGCTGCTGAAAGAATTAGTGCACCAGTATTTTTTTTTTTTAATAACTTTTCATTATGACTTTTTATGATGGCTGTGAGGGAATAAACATAGTGTTCAGTGCAGGGTAACTGATTTTAAAAACGGGGCAATGAAAACTCTCAGTGTAATGATGCGATCAATGACCTTCTCGTTGCAGCTGCCCACATCGGGGTCGGCATCAGTGGCCAGGAGGGGATGCAGGCAGTCCTGTCCAGTGACTTCTCCTTTGCACAGTTCCGCTACCTGCAGCGCCTGCTCTTGGTCCACGGGCGGTGGTCCTACATCCGCATGTGCAAGTTCCTCAAGTACTTCTTCTATAAGAATTTTGCCTTCACCTTGGTGCATTTCTGGTATGGCTTCTTCTCTGGCTTCTCAGCACAGGTAGGTCCAGCTTTGATTTTCTCAGGGCCATGGAGATGGTCACAGGGCAGCACCTCTCCTGTGAAGACAGGCTGAGGGATGTGGGGTGATTCAGCTGGGAGATGAGAAAGCTTCAGGGAGATCTTAGAGCACCTTTCAGTACCTAAACGTGCTAGAAGAGAGCTGCAGTGGAACTTCTTAGCAGGGCCTATAGCAATACAACAAAGGGTAATGATTTTGAACTAAGATTGATACAAGCAAGAAGTTTTTTAAAATGAAGTTGGTAAAACACTGACAGAGGTTGCCCAGAGAGGTGGTTGATGTCCCTCTTCCTGGAAACATTCCAGGTCAGGTTGGATGGGGCTCTGAACAACCTGACCTAGTTGAAGATGTCCCTGCTGATTGCAGGGAGGTTGGAACACGTGAATTTTACAGCATCCTTCCAACCAAAACCATTCTCTGAGTCTATATCTAGCATTTTCAAGCAAAGTGTCTGGAAACATTTTCCAAGGAAATAAACTAAACTGTTCCTTCCACCTCAATGAACAGACTCAGATCTATCTTCTTCAGTCATATGGGTATAATATTGCTTTATTATTGCTGCCTTCATTGTGCTGCTGCTGGAGGACGGATGCCTGGAGACAGAATGTATATATTATAGAACGGTATAATCATTAAGGTTGGAAAAGACCTCTAAGATCATCAAGTCCAACCATGGCTCCAACACTGCCACATTCACTGCTAAACCATGTCCCCCAGTGCCACATCCACATGTTTTTTAAACACTGACCACACCTTCAACGAAGAATTTTTCCCTGATATCCAATCTAAACCTTCTCTGGCATTTAGGTGCATTATGAAGCACATACGTCACTTGCAGGATTTTCAAAAGTATTCGAAGTGATTACAGCCATCAGCTGATGACACAGATTAGAGTTTGGTGCAGATCTTGTAAGATCTATGCTTGTGCTGTTTGGAGCATATTTGAGCAAGCAGTTTAACCCTGAGAAGCCTGTGGGCATCAGGAGCTTGAAAGAGGAGCACATCAAGAGTGAAAAAAATGGTGTTAGTTCAAGGCAAACCAGCCTCCAACTAAACCCAGCCGTGGGGAGCGCAGATATCCAGGGGCTGGGGGTGCAGGGTGGTGCAGAGTCATCCTGCTCTGGCTGCAGCCAGCAGTGGGTGCTGAGCAACCTGGACTGGCATAATATGATCCTTCCTGTGCCTAGGGATGCTGAGCTTGAGTCATCTTACCCCTTTGGTCTCAGTAACATCTCAAACCAAGGTGCTGCAGCAATTAATTGCATGCATTTTCAAATAAATGGAAAATACAGCTTTTTGCTAATGTCATGCTTTGGTTTTGTGTTTTTCTTTTTTTTTTTTTTTT